>SNQN01007897.1:0-31448 GCA_008642245.1 Bassia scoparia | reverse complement strand
CACCGCAACAGGAGGAGATTTCCCCTTGTCTTGACTGACTCAGAGCTGCTATCGACGCTTCCCTTAATGATGCGTTCTTTGCTATGCCGTTCTTGGGCGTTGAATCTTAATTAGATATAGACTTTTTGATCCATATGGGTGTTGTTATTTAGGGTGTGATTGCAGGGAGAATCATGGAATTGAAGTTCTGCCATTCCGTTGCATAGTGACACCTGTTTGCTATTGTGTGTTTCTCGAGCTCTGTCAAATTAATGTCTTCTGCATCTTCATTTGGATGTGATTTTCCTGTTGTAAGAGTAGAAGAAGCTCAAGCTTGCTCCAAAGAAGGTTATGATCGATGAGTAGAGATCATCCGTCGTTCATCTTTGGTTGCCTGGATGAGGCGTTGTGTTGTTTGAACACGAGTAAGGTCTTTTGGGTTGAAGTAAGATAGGGTGGTTTTTTGGTTTTGTTTCAGATTTTTTTAAGAGTGTAATGGTTTGTAGGAATCGAGCTGTAGTGTAACGACTTCGGAGGGATAAACATGATGCGGTTTTAGGCATGACAGAACGGATTCATAGATGAACTTGAATGACATTGGAAGTGACAATGTTTTGCAAACTTTTATGGATGGAAGTTCTTGTTAGAAATGGTGGATCATAATGAATTGCATGAATGAGGATTGGTGTATAATATGCTTGAGGAGGCTTTTCTGAATGAATGAAATGTTTGGAGGGAATTGAGAATTTGATCTAAAACATCAAATCCTCCAATTTTGCTCGCAAAACATCACGTGGGTTGCTTTTATATTGTCAGCTTTCCCTTCACTTTTTTGTCTTAAATTTGCTAATATTTTCACCACCAAAGTAATGGGGACTCAAAACAATTATACTGCACTAACACTTAACTAGGTCTTATTTTGCAAAGCCTAATGACAAAAGGTACGAATTGTTGCTTTTTATGTATGTATCGAGGAGTAGTAAATAAGAAATTATGCAAATAGTAACTTAACATATTGCAATAAGTTAATCGTTTTATTTTTACAGTAACTACACCTATTGGTGTTATGTGATTTTTGCGTTGAATTTCATTTACTGTTGAATATAGTTATTTTATTTGGTTATCCCATCTAAGTTATTTTATTTTAATCAAATGTAGTAACTCACATTAATATCTAGGCAATAAGTAACTGAAACTTCAGAAAATGTAAGAAAGCATATATATATGTATAGCGATATATTATTATATAGTATAGTGAGGTACTATATATAATATATATATATATATATTAATATATATATATTGTATAGTCTATATTATTATAATATAATCTATGGGTTGAGATCATGAGAAAGAACCTTAATGAGAAGAGTAGAGAAGCAATCTGGCCATTGATTTTAAGATGGACGACTAGGATGTGCATTAAGGTTTTATAGTGAATGTGCACGAATTTTCCATTATGTGCATTTTTTTTATGAATATGCACATTTATGTATAAAAATGATGCAATCATGTATAAAAATACTATTGCAATTCTGTATAGATTATGCACAATTATTTTTTTTGGTGATAATCTTGACCTTCCAATCACAAATCCACCATCAAAATTGGTTCTTCACCGGATTCTCATTTTAAGAGTTCTTCTCATTTGATCTAATATTATATAATATGTATATATATATATAATATATATGTATATTTATAATATATATATATAATATTTTATATATATATAGGATAGGATATGTGAAACCCAACTTAGGTGAACAACTAAAAATTTTAATCGTGACCGTAGATTTCGAGATGGCCGTCCACGATTTATATCTTATGGTATATACTTGTATTTCAATCTGGGAGTACCATTAAAGGTTTTAAAGGGGTAGCGTGTACTGTTCATGGCAAAGTAATTCCATTATTTTGGTTTCACGTTTTTCATAAAAATATGGTTTTTCAACTAGATCTGACGTCTCTTTCTCTCTCTCGCTGGTTCCTCGATCCACCTAGCTTCTCGCTCTCTCGTCTCTCCAAATATATATATATATATAATTATATTTAGGGTTAGATACAATGGAAGAACCTTAAAAGAGAGTGGAGATGCAATCTTGGTCGTCTGATGTTTGAGATGAAGGGTCAGAGTGCATTAAGTTTGACAGTAAATGTGCAAATTTTTGTAATCCTTCTCCGTTTTCTAAATGCATTGCACAAGGGGAATATTTGTGAGATGATAAAAAATTCATTTGTTTGCAAGTATTAGAAAACGGAGGAAGTACATGAATGTGCATATTTTTTTTTGGTTTTTTGCATATTCACAAGTCAAAGAAAATTGTGCACATTTATGCACAAATTTGCATATTTACTGTTGTTTAAGTGAAATAAATCTTGACCCTGATTCAAAATCTAACGATCAGATTGCTTCTCATTTTGAAAGGATGCTTCTCATTTGATCTTAATCCATATATTATATATATCTATATATTTATATATATGTAGTATGAATATATGAATATATAGTATATATATTACTATATATAATATATATATATAATATATATATTATATATATGTATACGAGAGAGAGAGGAGAGAGAGAGAGAAAGAGAGAGGAGAGGATGAGAGAGAAACAGAGAGTTAGGTCATATGAGAACCCAACCTTATTGTGAGAAATGAGAATTTAAATCATAGCCATTCAAATCAAGCTAACAAATCTCAGCCTTTCATTATTTAATATGTTTTTTTCTTTTTTTCCAAATTTCGCATCTCTGCTCTCTCTCTCCCTCCTCCTCCTCCATTCTTTCAACCCTTTCTCTCTCCACCCTCTCTCCTTGTACGCACCGCCATGTCCTAACCAGTCGTCGGGCCACCGTCGTCCCTGTGAACCATCACGTTGCCGTCCGCACACAGCCTTCACCCATCGCCGCATTGACACCCTTTTCTCTCTCCTCCTTCCCTTTTTTTCCCTCGTTCATGCTTCTGGGACATCACACCACCGTCAGGTGGCCACCAACCGGTTGGCATGCAAAGTCCTCCCTCCAACGCTGACCAACCCCTAACCACACCGAAAGCAATACGAATAAAACCCTAACCTAATTTCGTGTTGGGTTTTTGTCTTTGTATGTGTTTCAGGGTGGTTTGGATTGAGGTGGTTTTGGGTTCGATTGAGTGTGGTCTGACTGGTGGATGGTTAGGTCAGTTTGAGGGTGGTGGATAGTTGGTTCGGGTGGGTCGGGGTTGGTGCGCCAGTGGGTGGTTCATAATATGGGGTTGTGTGCAGTGGTGGTTAATATATAGTCAGGATGCAATGATAAACCACATGTTATAGAAAACGAGAAAACAAAATAAATGGGTACATTTTAAGCATTTTAAAGGGTCAACAAGCAAATAAAGGGGTACACAAGATTTCAACCTACTGTTGATGAAACAGTCCGCGTAGCCTTACCTTCCATGACAGTATACAAGTGTATTATACATATGTTATCGTGGACGTCAAATCTCGAAATCTACGATCAAAGATAAAAATTTTTAGTTTTTCACCTAGATTTGTCTTTCACATGATCCTATTCCTATAGATATATATATAGTATATTATTATAGTAATATCTATACTAATAGTAGGTAAATAGAAATTGGTGAAAATAATAACTAAACATATGCATTAAGTAACTCATTTCTTTGTAAAGTTAACTACACCTTTTTGTCTTCTGTTGATGTTTACGTTAAATTCATTTAGATCATTTTTAAGTTAGTTTGTTTATTGTCATGTTTAAGTGTATGTGCTTGTAAGTGTACAATTTATTATGATCTTTGACTAGTCATTGATGCATTTTATTCTCTAAAATTTTATTTTCCTCTCTTTTTTCCTTCTTTTATTAGTCAGCTCTCTTCATTCATTTTCTTCTTTTTTTGTTTTCTCTCTCTTTTTTTCTCTCTTTCTGTTACTTTTGCTCTCACTCCTCTTTTCTCTCACTCTCTCCTTCTCTATTTTACTCTCTCTAATTTTATTTTTTTTCCTTTTTGTTCTTCATTTGTGTTTGAATTAAATAAAGATTTTGCATTCGTCTCATATTTTCTTTGTTTATCTGCTTCTTTTCTGTTTGAAATTTGAACTAAAGATTTTGCATTCGTCTCATATTTTCTTTGTTATCTTTCTTCTATTTCTGTTTTGAATTGTTTGAAAAATAAAGTTTTTTGCTTCTTTTAATTCAGTTTTGAAATTTGAAGGGTAGATGACTCGATTCACTGCTCACATGCCAAAGTGTAATTCGAGTGAAGATTACTTTACAATTAATTAAAAGAAATCTAGTGGAATGCTATCTATTGAACACTAAGGTATTTTTTTTCTTCGAGATTTAACAATGTGGTCGTTTTGTTTCATTTTAATAGTTTATAAGTTTCTTTAGATTGGATTCGTTACTTTTTAGCCTATATAGTTACTTTAGTATTGTGGAGTATGGATGTTATTTTTTGGAAAAGTAACCATGAACATGGAAAAGTAACTAATAATAGTTAGAGTGTTATCACATAGTTTGAAGATAAGGTAACCATAGAATATATAAAAATAGTCAAGATAAGTTATGAATAGTCTTCCGCATATTTTAATCAATTATTTTTGTGTTGTTACTTTACTTTTTGAACTTTATTTAATCTTTTAAAAAGTATCCACATTATATATAAAAAGTAAGTCAAGATAATTGTTATCACTTTAAAATAAGCAGTAAACTTTTTTAAGTTATTTTGTTAATTTTTATAAAAACTTTAGTTAGTCTTTAAAAAAGTAATGATGCATATTAGAAAGTAACTATATACATAATTACAACTGCCTCAATTATTTTTTGGAGTATCGTACTTAACTATTGTGCTTCATTTAGTTACCTTTATGATTATTTTAAGGAAATTTTGTTGAAACCGTACAATCTTCAAAGTTTAGAAATAACAAACCACTATTTTTTATTTAAAAAAAAACTACAATACATTGTTCAACATTGTAATCACTACCCCCATGTCTGTTTTTCAAGCAGTAAAGTGATTTTTCGGCAGGTTGGGGCCACGTTCTAACCTATGAAATTTACTTTATTGCCACCTATTTGTTAAACTAAATTACTATCTTACGTTTCCTCACTGTCACTCTCGTTCATCTCCTTCCTTTCATCCCTCTCCTCCTCCGCAATCTCCATTTCATTCGTACTTCTCTGTCTCGCCCTTCTTTGATGTCTCTTCGCACCTACTCCCTTGAGTCCACAACAGCCACAACCCGCCCGACCTTTGCTCTTGCTCTCTGAACCAAACCACAATCTCCTTTTTTCTGAAGTTTCGTGCTCGAATATCTAAAAGCGCAGATACGTTTCACGAGGAACCACAACCGGCAATACATAACACTTGTCCAATTCTTTGTTCATACCCTTAATAATCGAAAATTACAATTAGTTTACTTCAGTCATAAGGTGAGTGAGTTCCGCCTGCTATCGGATGGCAAAATGAAAACACTCCCTTTTGGGAATTTGATTCCAGTTGCTTCAGATTTCTCGAATATTTCCACTTTGCGGTCGAATTCATTGCAACGAACCAAAAGATTAAATATCATGGAAACAAGACATCAATGTGATTTCATCTTATTTTGGTCGAAATTTCAGTTTTCTTAGTGATTTGTGCAGAGATCAATTATTTGATGGTCGTGAATGAATTCTGATGAAGAAACGTTAGCAAATGAAGAAAGAAGAGAGTAAAAGCTTATTATTGTTCAAATTGTGGAAAAGAAAATGAAAAAATTTAAGGGAGGAATTGAAGAAGGGATTGATGCCTGAAATTTTTGAAGCCGATTGAACTAGAGAATTGAAGAAGCAAGAAATTGATTTTTTTAGGAGTTAATTTCAACAAAAATGCATGAAAATCGGCAGTTTCAAAGAGGAAAAATAGAAAGGGATGGCTCCCATGCCGGAATTGCTAATATGCTGCTCGGAAACCAGCTTTTCCCTTGCCTGAGAACACATGGGTAGGTGGATTTACAATGGTTTAATAATTTGGGTGTTAATTATTTTTAAAAAAATAGTGGGTAGTTTTCCTAAAGTTTTACAAAAAGTATGTAGTTTTTCAAACGCAAAATTTCCTAATTTTTAATCTACTTTTTCTGTTTATATGTAGTTACTTTCGTTATTTGTGAGTCCTTTTTCCTAGTTTCATAAAGTAACTGTTTAATAACTTACTTTTTTTTTGAAAGAGTGTAGTACATCCAACGAACTGTCCGACCGTATTGGTTTACATTGATAAAAAACGAAAATGAGAAGATTAATCCCTTCGTATTTACATGCACAATTGAAGGTAAGGGTTTTTAAACATTCTATATAGTTTAAAACTGAACTCGTAATAGTTATTATCCATTAAAAGGATGCGAAGATGAAGGTTTTGGGTAGTAACTCAGAGTTATACCTTGATTTCGCTCTTGATTGATTCAAAAAGAAATGCTAGAATTCGTATTTTGTGTTTTTTTATGTCGAGAGTGTAAGTGAGAAAGCGTGAGAGACTCTCGCTGAAGCTAGCGATGCTAGCCGTATTCGTAGTTGTGTCCTCTCGAAATGGAGGAATAACGAGGGTATTTAAGGCACCGGAAACAAACAGATGAGCGTATATACCGCCAAAACGAGCGTAATACGCCCAAAGGCGCATACTATACAACCCAGAGGAGCGTATATAGCTCGTCTTGCAGCGTATATACGCTCAGAGGAAAGTATATTACGCTCAGAGGACGTATATACGCTTCTCAGAGTGTATTATTGCTTCGATTATTTCTATTTTTTTCTTTCAAATAATAATGTTTATTCTTTGCTTGATTCGTTTTCCGGATTGGATGACTAGACCCCGTTTTGCAAAAAATTATGGTTTAGGGGGTTCTAGAACATCCATGTATTTTTTTGGTATTTTCTGATTATGAGGATCACCATTAAATATGTTAAAATTCTAAACTACTAGAAAATTCTAAAATGAAAAGAAATAAAAGAAAATACTTTGTTTGCTCTTATTTTGACCTTTGCCTCATGATTCTAGCATGGACTTCACAATATTTCGAGCTTTTTTTACGAAGTTCAACTACGTTTTTCTTACAGACATCATATGATCAACGAATGTGGATATGTTTCATCATCGGTTCTTCATTACTTTGGGAGACACGTTTGGGTGTCTGTAGAGAGCCCCCACTTTGACTGAGTTGGAGAGACGAGAAGTACGTAAGCGAAAGTCAAATGTAGTTGATTTGGACGGAGAGCAACAAAGATCGTTCTGCGACCCTGATTGCCCTTTTTTCGTCGATACCGCTTGGTGCAAAACGAAGGTTTAGTTGTACTGTCGTGGTCTCGTTGCGGTCAGATTCCTTGGATGTGCATGTTCATGTGAATAATTGTCTTGCGTCAGAATTTCTAGTGGCGGAAGTTGAATTCAAAACCGCAAAAGGATGTGCTGGTCTACGGGAATTTCTGGTGCGGGAAAATTCAAAACCTAAGAGAATGTGTATGTGGAATTTTCTCTGGTGCGGGTAAGAATTCCAAAACCCCAGAGATGTGCGTCTGCGGGGAACTTCTGGCGCGGAAGAAGTATTTCAAAACGACGAGTCGAAAATGTGCATGATGCGGAATTTGCTGGTGCGAGAGTAAATTCCAAACCGAGAGGATGTGTGTTTTGTGCGTGGATTTTTAGTACGTGGAGATTCCAAAACCCTGAGAGAAGTGTGTATTGTGGGATTTCGCTGGTGGGGATGAAAATTCCAAAACTTCGAGGAATTGGTATGCGGATTTCTAGTGTGCGGCAAGGTAATCCAAAACCGATAAAAGTTGTGTAATGTGGATTTCTGGGCGGAGCAAATTCAAAACCCGAAAAGATCTGTATTGCGGAATTTCCAGGTGCGGGAGAAAATTTCAAAACCCAGAAGAGTCGTGTGTGCGGCAATTTCTAGTCGCGGGAGAAACATTCCAAACCCGAGAGAAGTTGTTGCGGAAACGTTGCGTATAAACAACAATCAGTATAGGATGAATGCGTACTAGGCGTGTGTAGGCAACTGCATGTAGTGGCCTAGCCTATGTAGAGGTGGTGCAATGGCAATGTAATGTGGTTTGTGCAGGATGCATATGTATGATGATGTAGTGTAGACTCAATGCACAAATCTGCTTTATGAAAGTGCTTTGTATGGTATATGTGTAATCGCAAGTCTAATCCTAGATCTAGCATGAATGACCAAGGAATAGGCTAATCGTTATTAAAATGGTTTTAGAGTATGAGATGAATTGTTAGCCCCCCCATTCGAGCAAAGGGATGCTTGTGATTTGCAAGTGAGCCCAACCCATGGTTAGATTTGTGGGTGATGGTTGGTTTAGTGGTGATGCCCCAGCTTTGATCGGGCTGGGGCAAATGGTTGATGAGTAAGGTAAGGCTAGTGATTTTTGTAGTTATGGGTCTTGGTTGCTTTTTTTTGGGGTGGCTAATCGGTAAGGGATGAGGTTTGGGTGTGATTTTGATTTGGGCCAAATGTGATTGAGCTGAATGTCGCCACGAGGAGAGAACATAGAGAAATTGCGCAAATGCGATGCTTTAAGGAGGATGCATGATGATTGCTAAAGAGTGATAAGCCTAGGAAGAGTTGAGGAGAGCCCCTTAAGGCGTATGAAGATAGGCTTAAGTTTCAAGAAAAGACAAGGCTAAATTTGTGAGTGCCAAGGGTAGTAAATGGGGAATTGAATGTGGTTGCGCTCGACTGATTGTAGGTTCCAAGCTTCGAGTTATGTCGGGTGCTACACTAGGATTTGTGCTCCTAAGCCTTAAGACAATCAAAAAATCTGAGAAAGTGGACCCTTGAACGTTATGAGTTATGGGTGTCGGACTTCGAGAAGAGGCTTCCTACGTATCCTTTTGGAATACAGACGTCGTAGTTCTTGATGATTGATTTGTATAATGCTCGTGCGACGGGGCTTTTGTGTGTTTTGAATGTGGGCTGTGGTTTGAGGGTTGAAGGTCATGATCAGAAGTGACTTCCCGGTGCGGCAGTGTCTTTCTAGACTTTTGAATTTTTTTTTGAATTGGTTGAATCTTGATTTTATTGATTTGCATTTGAGGACTGGATTGAACTTTTGGATTTTTTTCCTTGTTTTTTGTCAAGTCTCTTCGCTCTTTCACTTTCTTTCTTTGCCACTCCCGTTTTCCTACGCACGTTTGTCCAAAGGGTTAGTATATGTGGTTGGTATGTATTAGTAAAGATAGGGTTGAATGGTGTGTCTTTATGGCCCAAAGGGTTTGCAAGGGATTTTGGATTTGATGTGATAGGGCTGAGCGTGGTGCGGTTTGGTGCGGTCAGGAGTCAAACGCATCAAATCGGGCAATTTTGGCGGTTTGGGATTTTCTCAAACCGCAACCGCACCTCAATTATTTTGTAGACCGCACCAAACCGCAACGCATTTGCGTTTTGGTGGCGGTGCGGTTTTGCGGTTTAATCCATTTGTTATATATAAAAATTCTAAATACTCCAATTTAAAGTATAATGACACGCCTTTGGTTTAATACATGCATCAAAATATTCTAGTTAAAGACAAATCTTACTACAAAAAACAAAAAATTATTTAACAAAGTTCTCTGCAATAAAATATATAAAAAAAACAAAAAAACTTAAATGTTGTAAAAGTAAAAAAATGATTCATAAACACAGAGTATTTTTTAAATGCGGTTTATGGTTTGGGCGAAAATTTTTTGGAAATTTATTCTTCTATAACCACTTAAATTGTGTTTTGGCGGTTGGTTTTGTTTAAAAATTATACCCAAACCGCAAAATTGCGGTTTTGGGAAAAACAGAAACCACCGCCACTTTTCAGACGCAAACAAACCAAACGCAAATAATTACGGTTGGTGCGGTTAGACCGGCACTTGCTCAGCCCCTAGATGTGATGAGGGAATGGAGGGAAAAGGTTATTTGGTGGAGCTATGAAGAAGGCCTCTCTGACAATCGTCATTTAAGTGTAGGTCGCATTAATTTTGATCCATTCAAATTAGAAGCACAAATTATGATGGCGGCTAGAGAGATAATATAATTAAAGTTTTATTAATACAGGAATTATTAATGAGGCTAATTGTAGAATTAATCCTACGAACCTATGAATGACCGAAACTGGAGAAAAAGAATGATACACAGTCTACGGGAAGGGACTCCGATCGGCCATAAAGCTACACTAACTGGACTCATGCAATCGAAGAAGATCATCTCTATGTCACTGATATGTCGTGAACTTTGCGAATGTGGTAAGGCCTCGATACTTGAGATGATCTTTGCATTCCGGCTGGAGGCCAGAAATCAGGCTGAACATCTTCTTCTTTAGTAGAGCGGAACTAGGGTGGCAGCACTCCTCTCCTCTAGTCAGACTCAGGTAGTGACCTCGTTCTCTTCTTGCTTAATGGATTTCAGCTCTCGGAGGATGTTTGGGTCTGAATGTTACCACTTGTTCTTGGCCACTGAATGTGTGGAAGATGTCTTCCCAGTAGCTATTTTTTTTCAGGCAGTGAAAAGAACCCTTCCTGACATATTGGTTCAAAGAAGGGGAAGACAATGGAAAAAAGGCAGAGTAATCTTTAAGCGCCATGGTGGTCATAAATCCCTTGATATGGATCGAGGGTCAAGTTGGGCTTGAACTGGGTATGTCTTCGCTGAAATCTTTGGCCAGTTATGGTTGAAAGCTTGGGGTCAAGAGGAAGTGTGGTCTGGTAAAAGGTGGTGTCGATGGCTTTTTGGATCGGCTTTTCAACCAGCTTGTCCAGGAAAGTGCTCGAGCTCAATCCTTGTCTTAGCTTCAAGCTCTTGAACTTGCTCGCAACAGATTTTGGAATCTTTTCTTGTTCGGAGGCATTTTGTGGTGTTAAGGCTAATGGGTGTGAAGGTTGGAAGGTTAGGTTTGTTGGGCTTAGCTCACAACTCTTTGGTCGAGCAAGGGCTATGGAGAGGCTTTCACCTGTTTAAAAATAATAACTTTAGTGAACTCCTTGGTCATTATTGAACATATGGGATGCAGGTGCAAATGATGTCTAATTCATGGTCATCTTTCTAGAATGAATGCATGAATGCAAGGCGCCCTTATCGTTTTTTTTGTAATTTTTTTTGCTTTTTGTTTTTTTTTTTGTTTACTTTTTGGAAAGGGCAACCGATTTGACAGGGATTGCCCGATATTGCATGTGTCCTAAGAGGTTAGGTTGTGCCTAGGTAAGCCTAAAGGTCGGCCTGATGGTGGCGAGGGGTAAGGTCGATCCTAATGTGAGTCTAAGGTCAACATCGGTGGTCGAAAGTCTATGCCTACCATGGTCAAGGGCAAGACTAAGGTCAAAGTCTATGCTACTATAAATGGTCAATTGGGTAGACTACGGTCAAAGTCTATGTGACTAAGGTCGAGTTTAAAGGACAAGTCTAGTGAACGTAGGGGTCACAGGACTAAGGTAGAGGTAACTCAAGTCACATGGGCTATGATGCATGATGTAACTAAAAGATGACCATGGACTACATGAATGTGATTATGAACGATGTGTTAAGGTCAAGAACTTATACAATGTAGGGCCCATTACAAATGCACCAATATATGACACATGAATGCGAGTCAACTTGTCCAGTAAAAACGTAACGCGTAAGAGTGAGCTGGGGTCTAATTTCACCTAGTTCACGGTAAGTGATGTATGGCGAAGTTTTACCGTTATGTCACCATCTCCGTAACAGTGCCAACGGCGTGGGTGGGATAGGACTTGCTTAGCCATGCGATCCGATAACCAATGCACCGGTAGATATCCCCCTTAAGGTGTCTCGAGTATAGAACATGCCCATAATGGACCAGGAGCTAGGGCATGACTAATGCCGGAGGATTTCACATGCAATATGCAAAATCAATAAGCGTGATGATGAATAAAAGACTTTCAAGTCTGTCCATTGCACTAACGGTGATTGTCCAGTAAGTCCTAAATTGTAGACCATAGGCCTACCCCGTGACGGGGCTTGGGCCCTACATCGATGTGTGTAGTGGTTGTGTTGTGTCTTAGGTCACCACAAACGGCACGTGAGTGGTTGGGGGAGTGTTGTCGATTTAAGGGATCGCCACCGTGCCTTAGGTTAACACGGACTCCCGAATGTTGGTGCCAAACAAGGCCCACTGTCTCGTCCATTAACTAGTTCGTGGGTTTCGGGGACATGGGTACGATTGAATTTTAACCCAATCCGCACCGGCATGTAGCGGCCTCTACTAAGTCTCATTGTAATTCATTCAAACATATTATTGGATGCACAACAACTTAGCAATTTCAAGGCCTTATTTAGCGCACTAATCCTAAAGGTTACTAGGGGGTTTACTATTATACAAACAATGATTCTACAAGGATGAGGCGATCATTTTGTGTTAGTCATTTTAACAAGGACCTAGAAAACGATGTCCATAATTATTTCTGTATTAATGTGACAACGATTCAATCCGGTCTATTTAAACAAATTAAAAGCGGACCAACATATATACAATCTATATATATATATAGTATATATATATATATATATATAATATATATATATATATATATATATATGTGACAACACAAATAAAATGTTAGTATTGAAGAATAATATAAGGAATGAGAAATTGAAATGACATTGATAAACGAAATGAGAAGAATAGATCTAACGTATGTTTATGCAACAATAAAGGTAGGTTTCTACATTTTAATTAGTTTACTGAAACTCGAATGTTATATAATAAATAAAAGGATGTGAAATGAGGTTTTGGGTGAGTAAACCTCAGAGTTTTACCTTGATTTCGATCTTCGATTTGATTCAAAAGAATGTAGAGAATTATTTTGTGTTTTTTAGTGGAGAGAGTGTAAGTGAGAAAGCGTGAGAGTATGTGACTTATTGATTATGTGATCTCTGTAACAGTGTTCGCCTCGAAAGAGGAAAGAGGGTATATAGGCACGGAAACCAAAAACGAGCGGAAATATCGCTCAAAAACGACGTATAATACGCTCAAAAGGAGCGTAAATTACGACTTTTTAGAGCGTATATACGCTCGATTATTCCTACTTTTTCACAAAATCTGATTCTCTTGATTCTTCTCGGATGGATGAACTAGACCCTTTTTGGCAAGAAAAATACGGTTGTACGGGGGTTATAAACTTCCAGTGATTTTTTTGTATTTTCTGATTTTTATGTTTTTTTTGTGTATTTTGATTTTGGTAAATTAATTGTAAATTCCATTCATAGAAAATTAAGAAAATCGAAAAATAATCAAAAATTGGTGAACTCAAATGAGAAGAATGTAATGAATAGTGGATTATGAAGAACACCAATATAAATATTTTAAAAAGAAACAAATAAAAGAAATAAAAGAATATACTTTTGCTTCAAGATTTTCGAGCAGATTACATATGTTCGAGCTTTTTTTAAGACGAGTTAACACGTCTTTCAGAATCAAATCGATCACAAAACGTGGTCATGTTTCTCATCGTTTTACATCATTTGGGGAGATACATTTGGGTGTCAAACAACAAAAAAGCCTTAGCATTCCTTTCTGTTCATAATGAACAGTGCGCATACATTTGCCCCTGCATTTGCTCTTATTCGATAATGCATTGCTTTGTGATTGTTGATATCCGTCCAATTCTCTCTCTCGTCCTCCTCATCTCTTTCCTCTTCATTTTTCTTCTGCTGTCACCTTCCCTTCTGACCATTTGTGCGCTCAATTTTTGTTTTGGGATCTGCTTCTCCTATTTGACGGCTTTCTTTTAAGCATTCGCAGTTTAAATTTTAGAATACTACAAGCAATCAACAATCAGTGGCGCGTTTAGGCGCTTATGGGCGTCGTCGATCACGCAATCAACCGGGGGTGCGAGACGGCATCTTTGGCGGTGTGCAAATGAAGTGGTTGCGTTTTCAAGTTGTTGTCGTGGATGTGCGAGTGGCATTGGACGAGCGCGTGACAAAATGACGGAGGTTAGAAGGAGCTTTGAAGGTATGATGCATCTAATAATTAATTAGATCTTATAATGATGTCATGATAAATCAATTTTTTAAGCTTATTTTTTCGTTTGTTGAAGGTTATCGTTGCGGGAGTGGGGGAATGGGAATCCGATGCAACAGTTTTGATGAGGTTCATTTGTAGAGTCGTCAGCCGGAGGCGGTGGTGGAGACTCAAGTGGTTCATTTTATACTTGTTGTTTTCCTATGAATGGATAATGTATAAGCTTTGATTTTTGGTTCCAATGTCAACAATGGCGTTGAATTGGGTTCGAATTTTTAATTTAGCAATGACATGGATGTTGGCACTGCAAGTTTCCAGATCTGAAAATGAAATTCCATTTTGTATCTTATTTTTTTCAATTTATGCCTGTGTTTTGAATTGGATTAGGTTTTCGACTTGTGGCTTGTGTTGGAACGTTGATAGAATTAATTCGATTTACTGCTGACAATTTGAATTGATAGTAATTTGGTATGAAGTAATTAGAATTACAACTACTGATTTGGAAGTATTGCAATTGTAATGTTGGTTTTTGGGTTTCCAAAAGCTCTTTGGGGAGCCTTCTTGTTTTTCCTGCTTAGTTAAATTTAATGTTTTTTCCCCTCGATTAGTGCTTTGGACAATTGATTTAATGCTTTCTGGGATTTGAGGGTTTCTAATTTGTTCATACTAATCTTGTGAACATCTTCATAACCTTTATGATTATTGTTATTTTACCCTCTGCTTGGAGACTTGACTTGTATTTAAAAACTTTTGTAAGTAGTGGAGGATATGTGGTGATAGAAACTTAGAAAGATCAAATAGTCGGTCCCACTTGGTTGGCAGCTTCAGTGGGGAGCTATGGGTGCGTATTTATAAGTGCTAGTGAATTCATGATTATTGGGGGATTACTTCTTTAGCAGGTTATTTGGAGTTCGTTGTTTGAATCCTAAATTTGTTTCTGAATTTCTGTTAGAGTCTATAAAGGCTGACTTGAGCTCGATTGTTGATATTGATTCTAATTTAAGAGCGTGGAGCATTCTGGTTTGAATTCTTTCTCCTTTTGTTTCCTCTCTTATTAAATAATAATTCGATTTTTTTGTAAGTTCAGCTCCTTTTTTTGTTGTTTTTTTGCTTTCAGGAAGTGTTCATTGTTGGGCTTCCTAAAGATACTACCAACAGTGAGTTTATTGCTCTCTACTATATGACATGATTGGGGTTTCTTGTGTTTGCTACATATTTGTTGGAGGCGTTACTAATGTGAATTTTGGTTTTCTAGGTAAGATTTATTCGATATTGATCAACGATATGAGCAATAAAACGTTGCATCTAAATCTGAAAAGCTTGTTGCAGATTCACATTTATTTATGGATTTCTTCTTTTTTTTTTGCTTCTCTATTAAATATTTAAAGGTTATAGATTAGTTTGCAAAATTTCAGCCTAAATGATGGGAGTCAAACTCCTTTTCCCTTTGGTTGTTTAATGTCTTCATTTCGTTGGTTTGCCACCCAATTCTACTCTGCTTCCTCTGTGATATTGCTTAGTTCAGAAATTCTTTGCACTGCTTTCTGTGTGTTGAGATCGAATGAAAATTACATGATGCTTATTTTTTTGGCTTCCTATGGTTATTATTTGCAGCTTTTTTAGATCTCTAGCGTAGCGTCGTCGACTTAGGGGTGTCTACTGAGTTCTGATGGTCACAGTGATGGGAGATCTCTTTTGGTGCCAGTGAACTTGCTGTTGCAGTTTTCTCCGGGGTACTTTCTTTTTAGCAGATTAAGAAGTGTGATGATCGTGGTTCAATTTCGCATGAATTCAATGATTTCTTCCACGGTAATCTTTTGTTTAACTATCTTGGATGCTTTATTTTTTGCTTAACTTTATAATTGGGTTCTGCAGAAAAAACATACGAAGTATTAATTTTACTCAACTTTGATAAAAATTTGATCTTTACTTTGTTTTTACTCTGGGATTTTCTGGGTTTACTTCAATCAATAAGAACAAGTGTTGTTACATCTAATTCAGTACGTTTCATMTTATTTGTAATCTTGTTCTTTTGTGTTCTTGATTAGTAAATATATGAAAGAAAATTAGGATATAAAACTCATTCAAATTTTCATATTTTCTTAAGAAAATGGTAGATCTAGAAAAGGAGAATTAGAGAGAGGGAGGGGTAGAGGAGGAGGCTTAAAGGAGAATAAAGGAGAGTGAGAAGCAGCATGAGAAAGGCTTGCAATTTTGTATGTCCTGCTGTTAACAAGGTTCGTTKGTTCCTTCTTTTACCTTCAATTTTGGTAATGTTGATGTTAAATGAGTGTTATTCAAGTTGTTTCTTCGCTTTTGTAATATGCCTCCATACTTTGTTGTTGTTTCTTTGCTTTTGAATTAATCTGGTGCTGTTGTTGTTCATTGTGTGTTGTTGTTGTTTATTGTTTTTCCCTGTATTTTTTGGGGAATTTTTGGGTTTTGATTTTTAGGGTTTCAAATTTATTCGATTTGTTTATTTATTTACTCCGTAAGTGATTTTTTTTTAGTGTCGAAGAATTGCTTTGATTTGATTAGTTGAGTTGCTGGTAGATATTAGTCAACTTAATTAATTAGAAAGTTTTTTAGCTATTGGGAGTTTCCCATTTGTGAGAATGAGCTAAATGTGTTAACTAACTCAGAATGATTAATAAATTTACGAGTATTTTTCTTATAGTGATAGTTACTTAATTGCATATGGTTCAACTCTTCAGCAAACTGCATGTTTAGATTGTAGTATGTGTGCATTAGCTTCACATGTGCTGATGTTGGTAGTTCCCTTCTAAGCGGCGGTATTGTTATGATGGCGCATGGTCTATAGATTATCTTAAGTTGTGTTGGTTCTTACGAAAGKGGAAAGCCTATAAGTAGTAGATATATCAGACACACCAAACAATGTATTTCCGGGTTTGTGTTGAAAAATCAGTTTAATTACTGGGAAATGTAGTATTGAAGCATGGTGGTTTTGCAATTTTTGCACATAGTTGAAAATAAACGAGCATATTTTGATAGGGTAGTTTTTGTGTGTACTATCTTTTAAATTATATTGCTCATATGTCAAGGTATCTCTACCTTGTTATAAAATGAAGGTTAATTTGCAAGTTATTGAGTGTATATTGAAGGTTCTTTGAAATATTATTTGCAAAAGTATAGAACTAATTGTTAGTGGAGTGATAATATTAATTGTGAATCTCCGGTTAGTTAGACGTTTGAGTGGTGTGTTGGGGGGTTGACGGTGTGCATAGTGTACATAATGAGAACTGCTGCATTAAAAATTTCAGCATGTAAATTGTATTCTTTAGAAGAATAACCTACTGTACTCAATAGTATCATTTTATGGCAATGAAAATTACTTGTGTAGGAAATTGTAACCTGTGATGCATTTATTATTAATGATTATACTTTTTGTATTGTAGCCTTCTCGATTTCATAACATTTGGTAGTGTCATTTTGTCATATGTCTGTATCATGTCTCAATAAGTCATATTATGTATGTACTTTGACACAGAATGCTGAAAGAAACAGTTTCGCTGCTAAATGCTTCTATGGAGCAGAAGAAAGCAGATGAAATGTATGAGACTTTTTCGAAGAACAAAAGGTAAGATTTGAGTACAGGTTTAATCAAAGCATGTACATACATTATTAATCTCCCTACTGAATAAGATCTAACATGCAAGAGAGAAGGAAGAAGCCTGAAGAAGATTCCTCAGTTAAAAAAGGAGTAGATGAATAGAAGAAGTTGTCGTTGGGATTGAGGACTAAGGGAAAGCTAGAAGTCATAGGATTTGGGGGATGAATGTGACAAGGTGGAACACGGATTCGGCACTTGGAGCCATTATTACGGTTTTAAATTTAGAGTTCAATTATACTTTATCAATTGTTAAAAAAAATTGCATACAAAAAATAAATAAAATTGCAATACAATATTTGTGTTTGCAAATCGAATGCTTTATATTGTATTTAGTAGCAACAAATGCCTCGTTTTCTTATTACTCCTCCGTATCGGTTTTAACTGCAACAATTGTTTTTCACGTTTCAATGAGAACAATTTAAATGGGTAACGAACAAATAAGCAACATGATTTTGATACAATCAAGAATGAATGCATAATACTAATCTAAAAATTATATTTTAATTTATTCATTTACACCTTTAATCATTCTTTGAAATCATGAAAAATAGTTGCAGATAATCCGATACGAAGGGAGTAGTTCATTAGTATAGAGCGACGGGCACGGGATTGATAGAGATTGTGGCTCACTAATTACTCGCGTCGTGTGGATATGGTGCGGTATTACAAATGTTTTCTAAACTTTAAAAATGAATTGATTAATTTGTATATAACAATAATAAGTATGATAAATGGAACACCGCTGCGCGCACTTCATATACGACAGTCGAAAGGTGGAACCACGACGCGACGCTTATAGCGTGTCGGGGCTAACTAAGATAAATCTTATATATATATAAATATCATGACTATATATTATTATATATATATAGATATATAATTATCCTATCTCTAACTGAATGATATATATTCGCATCGATGATTTATGGAATAAATCATTATGATAGAGATAATTGGAGGTGTCAATCTTGTTTGAGAGCAACCTAAAGATCAGAAGCTCGAAGTGACCTAAATACAACCAACATAGACAAACAAGCATGGTATGTACTTGTCGAGGAACCGTGATTGAGGCCATATTCTCGTCAACTTATTTCAATAAGTTTCAGTAAAAATAAGTTCATTTCAGTAAAAATAAGTTCAGTTCGGTAAAAATAAGTTCAATCCTTAAGAAATTTGTTAAAGTTTCTGTAAAAGTAAATTTTGTTTTCAGCAAATTTCAGTTGACGAGAACATGGTTTAGTGACTTAAGTAATCGAGTTATGAATTCTAGAATTAATCTTAATTTAAAAATCTTAATAAAAATCAGCAAATTTGAAATACGCTTACAAGTTGTTACATATCTTATGGATGCTTTGACCCAAGGTTAAGTTTAACACTTTGACATCATTATAAGCATTGAAGCACACAAAAAAATGTACTCCTCTGTTTTTTATACTTTAATCAATTTTCATTTTAGAAAGTTGCAAATTATTTACACCATTTTTTTAAGTAAAGAGTTTTTTCTCTCCCTCGTTCTCTTAGCACGTGGATGTTTTCTTTTTAACTCTCACACCTCCTTAAGCTATGCCTCATTTGAATGGGGAAACAATAAAAAAAATCTGAATATACAAAAACTAACCATMACTCAATCAAATTAAATTAGGAAAATTTGTTAACAACCTTTTTAATTTTTTTATGGAAAATTCTATATGGTAGCACCACGATTTATCTTTTCTACACGATAGCAACTAAAATTTTCCTATTCTACACCGTGGCCTCGAAGTTTTATATTTACACATGGTGACAATCAAATTAAAGTCTTAAACCATCTAACCCATTCCCCAACTAACACATTGACCACCACCCTCTCTCTCCTCCCTTACCTCCCAACAACACACCCCACCACCACCACCAAAGCTCACTAAGCCACCACCCAACCTCAGCCCAACAAGCCACTAAACTCCCACTCCACTAACCCGTCAACCACCCCTCACCACCTTAGCCAGCAAGCTCGAACTACCGTACCAACCCAGTATTCGCGTCAAACCACCCTTACAAACCCAGTAGGGAAGTGGTCATGTCGAACAATCCCACCCCACAAACGCAGTAGTCACATCGAACCAAGGAAGCCGCGTCAAACCACCCTATCGCCACCTTAGTCATGAATTAAAAAAACCCTAAAAAAAGCCCAAATCGATTTCCCTAGAAAACCCCCAAATTAATTTCCCTTAAAAAACCCCCAAATTCCTTTCCTAAAATAAAAAATTTCCCAATTTTAGAGTCCCCTAAATTGATTTCCCCCTAAATCAAATTCCCCCTAAGTCGATTAACCTAATTTCTCAATTTCTAATTCCATCTAAATCGAATTCCCCTAAATTGGACATGGGTGGCGTGTGCGGCGGCGGTAGCATGGGTTTCAAACTTTCAACGACGCTAGTAGGGGTTGCGGGGATTGTGGGGGCGGTGGTGGGGTTGCCTACAGTTGGGGGGCTGCTAAGGAGGAGAGAGAGAGAGAGAGAGAGAGAGGGGGTGGGGTGGTTTGTAGAGCGGGTATGGTGGTTAGAGGTGTTTGGGTTATGTTAGCCTTAATTAGTTGTCATCGTGTATAAAAATAAAACCTTGAGGCCACGATGTGTAATTTACAAAACCTCGAGGCCATGGTGTAGAATAAGAAAAATTGAGTTGCCACCGCATAGAAAAAACCAAACTACGGTGCTACCATATAGAATTTCCATTTTTTAATTGACGACCTTATAAAACTCAAAAATTAGTGAGCACCACCTCTTGTGTCTAATATAATGGAGCTCATTGCATAAGGTGTGCTCATTTACAATGAGAAGAAATCAAAAAAAATTAATTTCTTCTATAAATTGAACTTATTTGCTCCCATCATATTCAAGTTGTCATTTATAATCTCCAATTTTAACCATCCACAATTATTAAAAGTTTGGAGGGAAGGTAATTGCATTTGGGGGATTTTAGTAATTACACAATCAAATTACAACTAAGAGGGGAGAGAAATCAAAAAGTGGGGCCCATTTCACACAAAAGTAACAGAATCTCGTTTTATTAGACTTAAAAGGCGATGCTCACTCATTTTGATTTATATAAGGTGGTTAAATTTTTAAAAAAAGGAAAAATGGAAAGGAATAATCCGAACTTTTGCTGGTCTTCAATTAATAATCCAAACCGATTGATATTACGGAATAATCCGAACTTTAACCCTAATCTTCATTAAACATACTAWMTMACTAAGTTAACCTGCTAATTCTCTCTCCTAACTCTCTTTAACCGGTAACCCTCCTCCTCTCACTCTTCAAATCCCCCTCCCACAACCACCCTCCACCGTACCCCCCAGCCCCCCTGCCACTGCCATCCCTTCCCATTGCCACCCTCCACCATACCCCCTTCCCCCTGCCCTGCCACTGCCATTCCCCCTCCTCCGCTTCCATCGTTATCATCTCTCTTCCACCCTCCACCATCCTTCGCCACTCCACTGCTATCCCCTTTGCTAACCCCCACGCAACCCCCTTCGTGACTCCACCACCGCTCGTCGTTTGGAATTCGAATTCAAATTCCCAATTCGATTTTTTTTTTATTTTTTCTGGAAATTTTAGGGAGGAGGTGTAAGGAAAGGCGAGGGAGGGTGGGGGAGGAGATTTGAAGGGCAGCGTGGGAYGGTGGCGATTGAGGGRGGCGGTTTGAGGGTGGCGGCTGGGTGGGTTATGGTTTGAGGGAGGAAGGACAGGGGAAAATAGAGGAGGGGAAAGCAGGGGAAGCAACAACGACGGAGGAGAGAGAGAGGGAGGAAGGAGTGGTGGTGCAGGCGGCGGCAGACAGCGACGGAGGAGAGAGAGATGGAGAGGAGTTGAGTGGCGATGCAGCGGCAGCAGCCCACCACGGCAACAACCACGCAGCAACAACTGCAGCAGTGGTGCTGCAGGCAGCAGCGTGCCGCGGTGGAGCCGAGGAGAGAGAGGGAGACGAAGGAGGAGGGTGGTGGTGGTCGCGGCTCCGACGAGGCTGGGCAGAGGCTCGGCGAGTATTATTATTATTATTATTATTATTAATTATTATTATTATGGATTAATTATAATTATTTATTTTATTTTTTCAAAAAGGAAAAAAAAGGAGTAGAATGACCTGATCAGCAGGTTTTAGGTCAAATAGTATAATGAATGAAGATTAGGGTTAAAGTTCGGATTATTCCGTAATATCAATCGGTTCGGATTATTAATTGAAGATCAGCAAAAGTTCGGATTATTCCTTTCCATTTTTCCTTAAAAAAATTATAAAAGTTGATTTCATCTAAAAAGATACATATAAAAGGTGGTTGTTAACAATTTTTCAATTAAATTATAATGTATCTATATATCATTCCCTTTGTTTTTTTTAGTTGTTCCACTTTTCATTTTGGGATGTTTTCAATTAGTTGTTCCAAACCAATCTAAAAATAACTTTTTACTTTTTACCTATTTCTTCCGTATAAAAAAAACGCAACAAACTCCATTTTAGGAAATATGACAATAAACACAACAAACTTTTTTTCGGTATATGGTAAGTTTTAACCTATGAAATGTCTATTTTACCCTTACTAAAATGTTTAAAACATAATTAACCTACCTAAATCAACTATCGACCTATAATCTAATTAATTAAAAATCTAAACATAAACTAATRTCATCAAGGACTCCCTTAACACCACCGCACCACCACCACTCCATTATATTCAATGACCACCACTGCAACCACGAACCATAACCCACTCCAACACTATCCACCACCGCCACTACCCACCAATCATTCCATCACCCACCGCTGCTACTAGCCACCACTCACCACTGAATCGACCACCGCCACTACCCCTAATTGCAACGAAATCGAACAAAATCGAACAATTTCAAGACAATTGCAACGAAATCGACCCTCAAATCCAATGAAAATACCAAAATTCAATCATTTGCTAGCTTTGATTAGGGTGGAGGACACAAAATCAAACCTTAACGAAACAATTTTTGGCATTTTGTGGTTGTTCTCGAACCTTAACAACACAACTTCTTGCTTCGAATCGAACAAAATCGAACAATTTCTTGCCAATCAAATTTGCAAATTGAATTCGAGTTCGAATCAAGTTCGTGAATTGAATTCGTTCGATTGGGGGTGAATTTTCATTCGATTGGAATTCGTTCAATTGGGGTCCTCCGATTGGATTATTAACGACTGTGGTGTGCGGTTCTGGTGTGCGGCGGAGGCCGTGGTGGTGGGGGTGGCTCGTGGTTCAAGTACGATTGGTAGTGGCTGTTGGTGGTTCTAAAGCCTTTGGTGGTAWTGGGTTGTGGTTGGGCCTGGTAGTGGTGGTGGTTCTTTCTTCCCCATCATTACATTAATTACATTTGTTAAACAAGCTTTTAATCTTATTTAGCAAGTTATTCCTAGGAGTCCGCAACATTGAGTTTGTTGCGTTTTTAGCGATATGGAGGAAGTACTTTATTTACTCTAACATTAATGAATTACTCCTTCCTAAAGTCAACTTTCATTACTTTACTCAATCTATTCACCCAAAATTTATTTTTCTCAAAATTATTCATTCACACATTTACTCTTTTACCTAACCTACTCATCTATTTTATTTAACTCAATCAACTCTTAAACACTGTACCAAATCGATATGGAACATCTAATAAAAAGTGAAGGGAGTATAAAATTAAACACTCCCTCCATTTTTTTAGTTGTTCCACTATCCATTTTGAGATGTTTTCTATTAGTTGTTCCAAACCAATCTATTTTTTTTTATACTTTTTACCTACTTTATTTACTTTAACATTAATGAATTACTCCTTTTTAAAGTCAACTTTAATTACTTTACCTAATCTATTCACCCAAAATTACCTTTTCCCAAAAAAATTTACTCACACATTTACTCTTTTACCTAACTTAGTCAACTATTTTATCTTACTTACTTACTTAACTATTTTATCTAACTCAATCAAGTCTTAAACATCGTGCCAAATTGGTATGAAACATCCAATAAAAAACAGAGGGAGTGTTAAATAAAGGCAAAAACTTAACTACATGCCTTCGTTTAGTTTACAATAAATTTATTGTGCGCCAAAGTATAGTGAATCTTGTAGTTCATATAGTGATCCTTATCATTTATTACTATATTCATATAAGTGTATAAGAGGTCACTGTAGAGAATAAAATAGGCCCCTTACAATGCAGCAAATGCGCCTAATTTGTTTATAATACAAGACTATGTTATATATAGTTCTAAGAGATATAATTTATTAATACATTTCTATATATGGAAACAATTAAAGAAAATAAGATAAAATTACACAATTATCAAGGTAACAAATGCTTACTTGATAATTATCTTTCCATTTTGAGTACCTTATACATAGCTCTTAGGGTTATGTATAACTTTTTCCCTATATACTAAAGTTGTGCCTATGTGTTAGCTTTGCACTTTTTTTTTAAAAATAAAAAATTAATAAGAGTACTTATAAATATCAAATAGTAATGAAATAAATACTTTTGAGTAGAAGAATTTATAACCACGTAAAAAATCTAAAATGAAAATTTAATTTAAGATGTTTGTTTATTGTCCTTATCCAAATTACTTAATCATATAAAAATAATCAACTATCTTAAATTTAAATGAAGATACTTATATATCATTCTTATTCAAATTTTTAAATCACGTAAAAAATGCCATTTATTCTTCATTAAAATTTTAGTTAAATTTAGGTGCAATCTAATGTAGTAATTAATTATCTAATATTTTTTACGAGATTTGAAAAATCTCTTACTACTCCGTATATACTAAAATAAAAACCAATAGTGACACATGTCACATCCTGGTTAAAAAAATTCCGACTCTTTTTCCACAACCCTAAATATTGCGTAATTGGTAAAAATAAATTAAAATATTCTAATTCTCTAATAATGAAACTATACCAGCAAATACTTTTAGCATTTTATATCTTGTTAGAAAAATTATAACTATTATAAAAAAACAATTCTCATGAGCATCATATCCTTTAGAGCAAGATATGTTTTTATTCCATAAGATATTATAAATTTATAATAATGTTATTCTATGTTTTTCTTTATTTAATCTTATATATTTTATATCTCATTTTTTTTGTTAAGTTAGTTTCACTTATTTTATTTTGTATCTCATTTTCTTAACGCATATTTGAAATTTTCATATATAGGTCTATAAAATCAGTAAATTCTCTACAAAAACTATATTCGAAGAGTAAATAAACACTAATATCACTTAAAAATATATTGCATTCATTGTAATAAAATCATCAATCAAATATCAAATCGATGAATGAGAGAGTATGTATAAAATTATATAGTAGTATTTCTTACATGGAACGAAGGGAGTATAACATTATAGTAGTATTTCCTTTGGTATAAAATAAAATTTCAACTCTTTACATGCACTTTAAGTTCATTATATTAGGCTTAAGTGATAACCATGTATATACACATTTTTCATAACATTTTTTTTATATTATTCACTTATAAAATACTTCCTTCGTTTTAGGAAGGATGCACCAGTTTTTATATTGGGATGTTTCGATACACCACTTAGATTTTATTCCTTCTTGGATTCGGGAACCACATTAAAATAATCATAAATCTCATTTTTTGGGACCACATAACTTTTTCCCACCTATTTTGCTAAAATACTCATCAATACTCTTTAATCTCTTTTTCTGTGGYAATCATTTAACTTTTTTCCACCTAATTACTTTATCAAAGAATTGCCTCGATTTCCGCAATTTCAAAAATGGTGCAACTTTGATGAAACGGAGGAAGTACAAAAATTTCCCTACACATTAAATTGCATATTTATATCATAATCCTTAGGGCTATTAAAAATAAATTAAGTTAATATCATACATTGCACGGGTCGTGGATTATTATTATTTTATACTATTCAAACTTTTCAGACAAAGGTTAAGTTGCAAATTTATTTCATTGTTTTTAGACTTCAAATGGATAAATTTAGTAAATAACGTGCATTGCACGAGCCCTAAACTAGTAATAAAATAAGTGAGAATTAATTCACGACAAAAACATGAAAATATATAGATAGAACAAAAGAATTGTCCATCGTAAGGATAAAGAGATAAAAACGTTATAATAAAAAATGAGTTCGTTCCATGAATGAGAAACAATATATGGTATAAGGGGACATTGATACGTCTACCCGTGGGTAAATTATCCACTACCATACTAATAGAAACAATAAAAAATTATTAATCACACACTATGTTCATTAATAAGAATCCTTTATAGGTAATGGGTATTTTATTCGATGGATAAATAAAACATTTTCCTTTTCAATGTCTTTATTACAATTGTCATTGTCAATTTTCTAAGTGTATTTAATTGACAAATTTTCAATCAGCTGAAAATTATTAAAAGGTCGAAGATATATATACAAGCATATATGTATATATATCTTGATTGTTTTATCAGTCCTCGAGGGACTATATTCCGTAAACTGATAATGGGATAAGAAAGCACATACATGTTGAAAATAGTAATATAATATTACAACTAAAAATAAAAACAAAAGGCAAAAGGAATAAGTGAGAAAAGTTGACGTGGGTCCCAACCGTTAACAGTAGCAGCAAAAGTGAGAAAAGCAGACAACAACAGTTGACGTGGGTCCCAACCGTCAGATCTCTTTCCTCATCTTTCATACTACAAATGGTTGTCTATAAATTTAGAATGGTGATCTACTAGTTATTAAAAGTTGTTTATATGAAAATTAAGGTTATCTATGTTGATATAAAACATATCTATATGAAAGACTTCTTATATAAAGACATATATACCATTTTTTTATATGAAAAGACGATTATACCCCGTGAAAGACCACCTAATCCCAATATCTGTTTCTGATTTATCGCGCCTCATCAGTCCTCTCCTATAAATAACAAAGTTTTTATTGAGAAGGATGTCACAGTGTTCCAACTTCCAAAGTTCCAATTGGTACTAATTACTGGTCTACTACTTTACAAATTACCATCCTTATCTTTGATAAATCTTATGCATAGGGTTTGATCAATAGTTAAAGTACACAACAAAAAGAGTTTTACATACTGACTAAGTATCAAAGTCACAGACTGCGCCAAATAGAATATTTGTCGGATCAATCTCAAGAAAGAATGCAAGGACAAATAATGACTCGATTTGGCTAGTTGACATCTCTAAAGAAAATTTATAGTTACATAAATATCATTTTTTTGGTGCGAATGAGCTAGCCACATGGATGTGGTACATTTACAATGGAAGAGAGATATATGAATTTAAACTTGGGTTTTTCTATAAAATACCCCRGAGTTTTCGTGTTTTCTACAAAATACACCCAATGTTTTTTTGTTCTACAAAATACTCCTGAATTTTTAAACCCTTCCACAACATAACCAAAATGGTTAAATTTAACCAAAGTTGGTTAATTATAATATTTTTTTAAAAATAAAATAAAAATAAAAAATCCCAACAACTCCCCCTCCCACTCCCATTGCACCACTCCTCCACAAACACTAACACCACCACCTTGGCCACCAACCACTGCGTCACAACAACCACCCTCCTCGCAACACCAACACCAACCACCGCGCCACAACACCAACCCCAATCGAAACCCACCCACCTTCAKCACCAATTCGAACACCATCGCACCACCTTCAACTTCGAACACTATCGAAACCGTATCCAACCATGGAACCACCGCCATAATCAACACCATCAACCCACCTTCAACCCCGAAACCTAGCCACATTCGAAACACCCAGATTCGAAACACCGCCCACCTTCAAACCCCCAACCCAGAATTCACTGCCATGAAGTCAATTTCGAAAATTGTTTTCCAAAACCGATTGAAAAATATTTGATGTGTCTTGATTCGAAAGTTGATCGAAAAATAGATGGTGGGATCTTYATTCGAAAATTGATTTAGGTGGGTGGTGGTTCGAATTGAYTTCGTATTTGCAGCGGTTTCTAAGATGGTTTGGTGGTTGATGGGATGGGTGGTGTGGTTGAAGAGTTTCAATGGTGGTTGGTGTTGGCAGGTGGTGGTTGATGTTGTTGAAGGTGGTGTGGTTGATGTTGTTGAAGGTGTTGTCGTTGATAATGATGAAGTAGGTGGGTGCAATTTCGAGTTGGGTCTGTGGTCTGGTCTGTTGGTCTGGCGTTGGGCGGTGGCAGCAGCGTTGGGTGTGGGCAGCGACACTCGATGGTGGTGGTGGTCTGATGATGGAGTGGGAGTTGGTAGGTGGGTGGGTGGTGGTCTGATGATGGAGTGGGAGTGGGTAGGTGGGTGGGTGGTGGAAGGATTTATTTTTGGTGTTTTTTTTATTTTTTCTATTTTTTAATTTTAAAAATTATTAAACTTAACCATGGTTAAGCTAAAGTATCCATTTAGGTTATGTTATGGAAGGGTATGAAAAATCGGGGGCATTTTGTAGACAAAAAAAACATTGGGTTTATTTTGTGGAAAACGCGAAAACTCGGGTGTATTTTATAGAAAAACCCTTTAAACTTTTGATCATAAGAATCAAAAGTGGGGTTGAAACCAATGCTCCAAATAAACCTCTTCTCCAGTTACATGAATATCATGATATATGAATAAAAATAAGCAAAAATTCGCCCCAATAATCCAACCTGTTGGTATCTATTGAGCCACTAGGCCCAATATCAACCAAGGCCCATGTTAACTAATCCAGTGGGCCGAATGGAGTACAAAATGCCATAGTCCAAAGGGGGTCAAAAGTGCCAATCAACTGGTCAAAGTTGGGCACATGCAAGACACCTACCCTAGTATAAGTACGAGCCACTTGTCACGATTAAGAATGCTTTGACCATGCAAAATCTAGGTATAAAAGGCAGATTTGAGGCACCAAGGGCTGGTAAGTTCTCATGAACAATTACAACCATCTCTCTCTAAAATATTAAGTACCCTGGTTGAATACTGACACCTCCATCGAAGGGGCTGTTCTTGGGTTCCCCAGGGTAGTTCACCGTGTTTTGTAGTATCGGATTGCAGGCCATCACCATCTTCACCACACCGGCTCGTTGGTCACTGCCACGTCAACAGTACCATATATGTACCAACAATTTGGCGCTAGAAGGAGGTCGTAGTGTCACATATCGAGTGAAGTGAACGATGGATACATCCAACCAGGAGAGATGATGCATGGCGACAGAGTGACCCTAGGAGACCAGAGGAGGTATATCCACGGCAAGGAGCCGCTCCTCAAGACGCACCAGGTCAGCGAGACACCGGGAAAGCCGGGGTTCAATGCCACCACCATCTCATAATCTCCACCAACAAAGCCCGAGGAACCAGTATACTGGGTCAGTAGGCAGGTGGAACTCACAACAAGAACTCCTCCCTCTTGGAGAACACGAGTCATTCGACTCCACCAAGCCATACCAGGTGGAGCAAGCAAGAAACATCCTAAGACGTGCTGGTTTGCATACTCTGGTTATGCTGGAACACTTCGGGAGTGGGAACCACGCAGGGAAATGACTTTTATGGTCCAAACCTGCCCACACCAAGCCATTCAACCAGGAGGCACCATGACCAGTGTGGACGGGCAGATAGACCACCGCGACCGCACGTCAGAAGGCGGTTGAATTACTCGTCACCACATCTTTCCTCCCACCATCATCGGATCATCACCGTCGATGGAATAACCAGATGAGCTGGTTAGGGCCTGGAGTAAGATATGCAAGTCCTGTGCGTCGAGACCGATCAGAACACACAGACCTGAATCTCGAAGCAGAATCCGCTGGTATACATCAAGCTACAAGCCAGGACATGCAACCAGGCCTGGACAGTCAGTCCATGATAGGCATGGCAATCGCGCTCTCAGCCTTTCAGAGGCTAGGAGAACCAGATCCAATACAGGGTCAACCAGCAACGGTAGCTTCTCCTGGTCAAACCATAATGCATGCAGCTGCTGAAATTGGTATCCTTCCTATCACCATTTAGTGAGGAAATTTTGGGAGCTCGGTCACAAAAGTTAAAATGCCAGAGCCACATTAAAGTTGATGGTATGGGACCCCGAAGACCATGTGGCCCTTTATGAGGGGCATATGTATTTGGCAGAATTACGGATGCAACCTGGTGTAAGTATTTTCCTACCCATTGACGGAATCTGCACAAGCCTTGGTTCAGAATATCCCCCCTGTAGTGTTCATAGTTTCGTTGACCTGGCGGATCACTTCAGAAATCATTTATATATTGTAGAAGAAGAGAAATCCTCAGTAGAGCTTATGTCTGTAAAACGAGGTAAAGTTGAAAGTCTGCGTGACATCTTACCAGGTTCAATAAGGAAGCCATAATGGTTTCCAGATCAAAACCTGACGTGGTAATCATGGCTTGCAGTATGGTCTAAGGCCAGGCCCGTTCAGGGACACCTCACCAAGCAAAGGTGGAGTACCCTGGCCTAGGCAATGCGAATCTCAGATGAGTATATCACCCTGGAAGATCAACAAGACTACGACACCAGGTGAACCGCAGCTCCAAAAAAGAGGAAAGTCCACCAGCACTGCCCAAAAATCCAGAAAGAAAGGAGAGGAAAAGAAAAAGAGAAAGGCATCAGCACCACTCTCACCAATTTCGAAAGCTTTAACCCCCTCAATACAGATAGGGCATAGTAATATATGCAGCTCACAAGGGAGAGGAACAATGGATCAAACCTCCCAAAAAGTCGAGGGCTGGAAAGGATCCAACAAATACTGTGATTTCCATGAGTGTCCAGGCCACTCTACTGAAGATGTGTCCAACTAAAGAACAACATTGAGACCTCATCAGAAAGGGATTCTTTGCTCAGTACAAGAAATTTGCAAAGATCAAGAGGAGAAGAACCAGGGTCAAAAGGAGGAACAGATCGGAGCCCGCGAGAGATACCAGCCTAGGAGGCCAATCAATGAAATTTCTGTCATCTTTGGCCCACCGCCTCCAAGAAACATCTGAAAAATAAGGTCAGAACAGCTATTTGTTCAATTCTTATCAGTCTGAATGTTTAGATCTTCCTGAAATTAGTTTGGACCTCAAGACTGTAGGGCTGTCCAGCCTCATAATGATCCCCTATATGTCAGTCCAAGTATGTAACCACTAGTCCTTTAAAGTCCTGATTGATGGGGTAGTTCTGTAAATGTCTAGTATTATCATGTTTATCAAAAAATGGGATTACAGGATAAAACATGGAACCCACATCGGACCAATAACAGTTTTCTCTGGAAGCTCAATCCTTCCTAAAGGTGAAATAGTTACAGTCACCTTGAGATGAAGAGATAGGTAGAACTGTATTGGTCAGGCTTTCAGTGGGTGAACCTATTCACCTTATACACATTATGGCAGGACATTCATGGGTGCCTTCGAAGGTGTAGCCTCACATATCATCTATGCTTAAAATTGTATCAAGTTGTGGTAAAGTTGCAGTGTTGAAAGGGTACGCAATAGCAGCCAGGTCATCCAGCTAGCCCTGGTTAAAAACATCAAGGAAGAAGATTCAGACAAACTTCGAAGGTAGGTAGAGAAAATGGACTGGAGCTAATCCTCACCTTTGAAGAAGAGGGTGGTTGATCCCTGGACCAGAAAACAACTCAGTCTCAAGAATCAGCTCAGTTTTCTACTGGACCATTGATGAATTGGACAGGGTAGCCCTGCCACAAACCTGTTGAGGCACAGAATCAGTTCCCCTAGTAAAAAACACTGAGATGTCCAGATATGGATCAGGACCGGGATGCGCCAGGGAAGGCGTCGTCGACGCTGGACGGTAAAACCTGCAGCCTGCGCTTGAAGCTCCACCTTCGACTAG
>SNQN01007896.1:0-31453 GCA_008642245.1 Bassia scoparia | reverse complement strand
TTGTTTTGCTCGGTTCATTTGTATTTCGTTGCTTGCCGGTCGGGATCCCAAACCCGAGGGTCGTTTTTTTTGGCTCTAATCGTCAAACCGACTTGTATTGTTAATAATATGACCTAGGGTATATCATATATTCCTTTGTTATTCAAGCCACAAGCGAGGAAAACACAATTGAGAGGTTGAGAGTGAATTCTTGGAGAATTACCAGTCTCTCATTGTATTTGTTTGATTTTATAGTGAACACATTCATACCGGCCTGAGGAATAGCTAATACATTGATAGTCGAACTCGTTAAATCTTGTGTGTTCTAGTTGTGTCTTATTTGTTTGTTTATTGAGTTTGTTTGCATTTGGGCGTTTCCGTATAACTAACTTGTATCAAGCGGGATTACGATCGGGGAGATGACTTCAAAACATGAAGATTGAACAATTTACGGGTAGGATTCGTTTGCCCTATGGCAGATCAAGAATGAGAGCCTTGTTATAAGCAACAGGGTTTTGGAAGCTTTGATTGAAACATGAAGGATTTGTTGGAAAAGGCTGAGCGCAGCGGAATTGGAGGGATGGAGGAGAAGGCTCACTCACCATATTACTGAGTGTGGCAGATGTGTGATCAACAGAAGTTCGGATGAGGCTAGCAGCTGGTCTGTGGTCTAAACTGGAGAGTCTTTAATGATAAAGTCTCTCAGACAAGTTGTTGAAGAAACGGTTGTTTTCTCCTGCGAATGCAATCAGGTCGCTCTAAGGGATCATATAGATAAACTAATACTATTTGTTAGACTTGAGAAATTTGGATGTTAAGATTGAGGATGAGGATGCTGCTTTGATTTTTTGGTTTCTTTGCTGCTTCTTATGAAAATTTGTTGAGTGTTTGTTTGTTGGTAAGAAACTGTGACTTAGAAGAAGTGAAGTCAGCACTTTTACTAAGGGATTGCGCAAAAGGCGTAACTAGTGATAGTGTATTGATTTCTGGGGCTGGATTAGTGTTTATTTCGGTAGGTGTAATAATTCAACCTAAGAAAGAAAAATTAAGAGTAAGAATAATAAGCCCAAGGAATACTGTACTATGTAAAGAGCTGGCATTGGAAAGATAAATGTCTAAATCCTAAAATAGTCATGCTAACGTAGTACAACAGTTTGTTGATGTATTGTTCTGAAGCAGACTGGCTAAACTGTAGTGGGGAGTCAAGATTCAGTTCGTTGGGTGATAGATTCTGGTTGTACTACATTGTGTCCTATTCGAGATGGTTTTTCTACTTACGAGTCGTTGATGGTGGTGAGGTTTATGATGGGTAACAATGCTGCTTGTAGGTTGTGGGTAGAGGAACTATTTAGATTAAGACTTGAATGGGAATTCGTACTTTGGTAACGTTAGGCAGTCCAATTGAAGAAGAATTGATCTCTCTTGGTATCTTGACAAGGAGGGGATTTTACGTTTTCAGGTTCAGATGGGGAGTTGTGTGTCAAGAGGTTCTGATGGAGTACTTGAAAGGTATAAGGTGGTACTTGTATTCTTTACATAGACTATTCTGCCGGGTTCTGCATTTGTAGCATCACAGGTTCGATGAGATGACAAGCTATGGCATAAGAGGCTTGGTCATATGAGGAGCGTGGGTATCAGACATTATTACAATTAGGTTCTGGTGGTCAAGGTGAATAACCTGATTTTGTGATTTGTGTGTTTGGAAGTAAAAAAACACGTGCAAGTTCGGTAAAGGGTTGCATGTCACAAAGGCACTTTGGATTAATTCATTCTGATTGTTGGGGCCGTCTCGTGTGTGAGGTATTGGGGATTATCGTATTTTGTTACTTTATTGATGATTTCTCTAGGTACACATGGTTTATGTTTCAACATAAGGAGAGGCTTAACACCTCAGCATGAGGTGTAGTTGAGATCAGACGGGAAGAAGGTAAAGCGTCTCCGAACTGATAATGGTCGAGTTTGTTTGTTGATGAGTTCAACAACTTTGCAGGGACAAAGGGATGAAGGCATCGCCGTAGGAAGACACCCAGCAGAATGGTGTTGCAGAGAGGTTGAATAAGCATGCTAGAGAGGTCGCTTATGCTTTTTGATGGCAGGTTTGACTAGGTGGTAATGGCAAGCAGTTGTGAAAACAGCTTTGCTATTGGTAATCGTGCTCTATACAGGTATTGGTGCAAGATACCTTGTGAGGATGGTCAGGAAGGAGTGCTGATTATTACTGTTTGGGGTTTCGGTGTGTGTTATTATCATGTCATGATGGTAGCTTTGAAGCGAGGGCAGAAAGGGTTGTCTATGGGATATGGAGATGGTGTTAGGGATAAGAATTTGGTCCATCAGAAAGTCGATTATTGTTAGTAGAAGATGTAATTTGATGAAAATCTATGTTTGATCTATTGACAAACTGCACGGTGACAGGAATGATAGCACAGTTGAGATATGAGCTTGGAGCTCGAGCCATCTTCTAGTCCTACAGATGTACGCAGATCAGTGGGCAGATCCGGAGATTACTAGTCAGGTTGATGATGAGCCTGTTGGTATATACAGGTGTCAGAAACTAACCACGATGCGGCTATGGTTTCTAAAGACTGAGGAAGAAGCTGCAGAGACTCATTGAGGAGATGGAGGGGCGACGAGTCCTGGTCAAACTGTTGTGTAGAGGGTTAGTAGTTATGCTTGCATGTTTGCAGATGATATGAGACACTGAGCCAATTCTTACAAAGAAGCAGCTTCTGGAGCTGAGTCAGATAGGTGGTTGTTCTATGAGTGAGGAGATGGAGTCTCTTCACAAGAAAGACCATGGGTTCTTGTAAAGTTGCCACGGGGTCGTAGACTGATTGGGTGGCAAGTGGGTTTTTCAAGAGGAAAGAGGGTACATCAGAAGGGAGTCATTAGATACAAGCTGTTGGTTGCGAAGGTTTTAAGACAGCAGGAAGGGGTGGATTACAATGAGAATTTCTCACAGTGGTTTGACATACTTCTATTCGGGTGTTACTAGCATAATGGACTTATGATCTGAACTTGAGCAATGGATGTGAAAACAGCGTTTTACATGGCGAGCTAGAGAGATATCTATTGAGTCGCCTAGGGGTTATTGCCTCTGGAAGGAGACTATGCATGCATTTGAAGAATCTTGTATGGGCTTAAGTAGTCGTCGACACTGGTACAAGAGAATTGACAGTTTCATGGTGGAGCATGGTTATAACGGAGCCTTATAATTGGTGTGTTATCACAGTAAGTGTGAGGATGTGTATAATTAATTATTATATATGTTGATGAAATGCTTATTGCAGCTAAGGAATGTCGAATGTGCCGAGCTGATCATGAGGAAGTTTTGAGTTCGAATTTGAATGAAAGACTTAGGAGCAGCCGGAGATTTGGGGATGGAGATTTATAGAGATGTAGCAGAAGAAGTTGTTCCTTTCCGCAAAAGGACTACATTGGCATAAGATGCAAAATCCTATTGATCTCTATTTGCTCTAACACTCGTCTTTCTATGATCTCTCAAGTCTGATGAAGGAGGGAGTTAACATGGGTCTAGTGTTCCTTATCTAGTGTTTGTTGGGTAGTGATGATGCTATGGTTGACCATAGTTGATATGCACTGATGTTAGTGTGTTAGTAGGTTAAGTTCAGCTACAGAAGGAGCATTGGAGGTGTGTGAAGCGAATTTTTCGCTATTTGGTTGGAAGGGGGATGTTGGTCTCATTATGGGAATGAGTTACTCAGTGTTTGGTGTCTGGTTATTTTGATTCTGTATGAGGTGATGTTGAACTAGAAGATCTGTGACAGGTTAGTTTACACTCTTGGGAGGGTCAGTGATTAGTTTGGAAGCTACTTTTGCAAATGCAGTGAGTGTCTAAAACTGAGCTGAAGTATATGGCTTGACTACTGCTGGAAGAGGTATTTGGTTGCGAGGTATGTTGTGATTGGGCATTAACTGATGTGCTATCGGTCTTGTGATAGTTTGACGTGCTATTTGTCTTGCAAAGGATCAGGTTCATCATGACAGACGAGCATATTGATTTCGTTATCATTTCCTTAGAGTGAGTAAGCGAATTGAGTGAGAAGGTTGGTAACGTTAACCCAGCGATATGTTCACAAGCAGTTTACTCTATTCGCAAGTTCAAACATTGTTGGAATTGTTCAACATTGATAGTCTTTTGAATTTACCTTAGGGGTTGTGCTCAAGGTGGGAGGCAATCCTTGCCGGATTTGGTTGGCATTTGTGGTTGGTATGTTTGGTGTTCGTTTGGTCTTAGCTTGTGTTTGGTAATAAAGTCAGGTGGAGATTTGTGGGAATTTGGGTAAGCCCTGTATTACAAGGCTACGATTGGATTACGAGTAAATATGCACGATGTATGGCATACCCGGTCCGGGGCATTATAAGCCCGCGGGTCTCGGGAGAATCTTTACGCGACGAATAAGGAGGTTACGCACCCGGTCGGGTGGTCAGAAACCGGGCGGTCACAAACCCGGGCGGGCATTTTACGAGTGAGATCATCGATCAAAGGGAGAAGCAGACCGGCGGTTTTCTCTGGCGGTCGGGTGAACCGGCCAGACCTGTGGGGGAGCCTGACCGGGGGGTTTTGCCCTTTTTTGGCTCGGTCGTTGTATTCCGTTGCGTACGGTCGGGATCCAAAACCGACGGTACGTTCTTTTTTGGGCCCTAATCCGTCAACGACTTCGTATTAGTATATATATGAACTAGGGTTTATTAATTATTCATTGTATTCAAGCCACAAACGGAGAAAACACAATTGAGAGCGTTTGAGAGTGAATTCTTGGAGAATTAACCAGTCCTATGTATTTGGTTTGATCTTCATTAGTGAAACATTCATACCGCCTGGGACGAGCTACACATTGATATTGAACTCGTTAAATTTCTTGTGTGTTCTTGTTGTTTGTCTTATTTGTTGTCATTATTGCAGTTTGTTTGATTTCCGGCGTTCCGTTATAAATAAACATGTAGGGGATTTAACTGGTGTATTTATTGTAAATAAAAGTAAATTTTTTTTAATTATAAACTGACATGCTTAATAAGTTTTGCCACATGTCACGTCTTATGAAAAAAATTTTTCCTCAAAACATATAATTAAATCATTCTATTTTAATTTATCTTTTATTTTACAATTTTAACTCAATTTTCAAAATAAATAAATAAATGATTTGGTTTAAGTATGTCTAAATTAGTTTAGGAGTGACCTTTTTAAAAGAGTATATAATGCTATAATTTTTCAAATTTAATCATCTAACAAATTTAAAAATAAACATATTATTTGTCACGTGCAATTCATGAGATTTAACCTAAGAATTTTCAATATCATGCGTCAAAATTCTTAAGTAAGAAAATAGTCCTCTAAAACCTGCATTTGACGTTATTTTAATTTTTTTAAAATTAAACTTTTTAAAACAGAGTATTCATTTTCAAGATTTTAAGCTATCATATTTTATTAAATACAAAATAGTCCTAACATATCAAATGTCCTTTTCTATCTTGATTTAAACATTATTAATTTTTCTTATTTCTATCTATGTAGGCCATACATGTTTTTTGATTAACTCTAACAAATTTAATTTAATCAAACGTGCAATGCACGGGCTACATCTAGTTTTTGTAATAAAGTATTTTTTTTACAGAGTAAATAATAGAAATTGATTTAATATTTAGTTTATTATGCAAGAATTGATGAGTGTGAGAATTCAAAGTGGTTAAAAATTTCCTCCGTTTTCAGGTGATCTTGAGATCGATCTCCCACACATTTGTGGCTCTCTAGTACCAATATGATCACTATTTTTTATATTTAAAGTTGAAGGCTACTTCAATACTCGTAAAGTTGAAGGGCTACAGCTCTAAAATTTTAAAAAAGTAAAAAAAAATGTTTATGAAAGAATGATACTGTAAATTGTAAGCGAAGTGTACCGTTGCTATAATAATGCAAGACGAGTTTAAGAATGCAAGCAAGATATCTTCAGCCGTCTTCATGCCAGTAAATTGGAAACTGCTTGCTCTGTCTTCTTCAACCAGACACATACGTCCTATCAATCATTTTTTACGTATAATAAATACTATTTCCAATTTGATACGAAGTATGAAATATTCTTAAATTTTTTATTGGTAATTGGTATGAAGTGTATGTTAGATTATTTATAGAAAATTAACGAGTGTTCCGGGCGTTCTAAAGCAATTAAAAAGTGGAAAATGTTAAATGAATATGAACATTATTAATCTTACGCGTGATTTTGGTTTTTTTGACCCCATTCAAAATTTAAAGCATTTTAGGAAATGTATTTTTAGTTATTATCATAACGTTTCGGGACGCCTTTAGAATATAATCCTTCTTAATATATTGAATACAGTCCTTGTGTTGATGTTTGGACCATATACCTATACCAATAAAAAATAGAGACAAAATTATTTGAAATTATAAATATATTATAGAAATTACATTGTAATAAAATACAAAAACTTAAAACAAATTCAAAACTAGTTTCACATTTGTATTATTATACGAGTACATACTTTTGGTTTGATAGAAATTATCTTGTTTGCGTAAAAATTATTTTGATGAAAATTCATGTTAAAAATAAAAATAAAAATGATGAGTGCACCTTGCTCTTTTGGCTATACCATAACAATTTGTGCACAGTTCTTTATTCAATTTTATTGGACATATTTTTATTATTTTTTAATACGGTGGATCTATCATGCACTTTTTTTTTTATTTTCTCCCATATTACATACTTCGTATTTACATTCATTTTAATCTATTTTACCTTTTAATCTTACTTTATTTATAATACAATATTTCTAGTTTTTTCTTTAAATAGTAAATGCACCTATCATTCTATATAAAAAGTTGTTGGGTTCATTTACTACCATATAAAGTTAATAGACTCAATTACATGTGTAGGTGAAGTCTTGATGTTATAGGTGAAATCTTGATTTTAATTTGCTATTTTTTATCCGACAAGGATCTTATTCAATTGTATATTATCTTCAAGCTATACTAGAGATGACCAATAGGATACGATAGATTAACAAGTGAATAATATAGATGAACAATGGTGCAAAATATTATATGTATATTTTCTTTTGAAATTTAATAGTGTAGAACAAAATGATCATTAACTTTGCATTGTTATCATTTTATGAAAAGTATTATTTCGCTGTGTTCATTCTTTGAAAACACTTGTTCATTTTTAGACATATAAAAATCGGACACCTTTTATTAAGAAAGATCTATATTATGAGTTTTGTGTATGATGTGCACCATGTGCATTTGTGTATTTTTTGGTGCTACGAGAGCCACAAGGACGGACATGAGATCCCAAGYTCTTTTGAATTTGTGTTTATGGAAGGTTTTAARRACTTAAGCTATCCTCTACTCTTAAAGGGCGTGTTTGGATGTAGCTTTTGAAGTAGCGTTTAGAGTTTTGACTTGGTCAAAACTCTATTTAATCTAAAAAGTGGTGTTTGGTAAAGTAGCGTTCCATACTAGCTTGTAGCGTTTGAGGTAGAGTTTTGCAAAAGCTACTATTGTTAGCTTTCTGAAGTAGCTTTTCTGAACGCTACAATTTACTCTTATAATTATCATATTATTTAATAATACACTACTTCAAAACGCTACTTGTTTTTCCAAACACTAAGCAATTATAATCAACTTCACCGCTACTAGTCGACCGCTACAGTTATCCGTACAGTATGGGTATGTTTGGAAAAACAGCGGTAGAGGTGAGTGTTAGCTGTATACGATAGATTTAGCTGTCCCTAGTAGCGGTGAAGTTGATTATAATTTGTTAGTGTTTGGCAAATATAAGTAGCGGCTCGCACAGTGTGTATTATTAAAAATGTTTCTAAATTATAGGGTAAATTGTAGCGTTTGAGAAAGCTTATCTTCGGAAAGCTACATTTTGCAAAACTCTACTCAAACGCACAGACTACCATGAAACGCTCTATCCAAAACACTGCTATTTAGATTGAATTAGAGTTTTGATTGGTCAAAATCTAGAAGCTACCATAAGCTACAACCAAACCACACATACTTACCCCTACCGCTAACAGCTACTCTACCACTAATTTTACCAAACATACCATATTTGTGTAATATAATCTCGTTAAATTTGTGGTCAAATTTTTTTGTTGTTACACTATTTTACAAACTTTGGGCTGCTATCTTTGGGCCAAGGGGGCGGCCCTTTGATCATATCATTTTATATGCTCACCCTTTTAAGGTTGAATAAAGATAAGTTTGTGTTTGTAAACTTGTTGTTCATTTTTTTTCAGTTGTGAAACTCTCATTCAGAAAGTTTTTTGTCACAATATTTTTTTATTTGGTTTATCACAGCCTATTTGTTTTTTCTCTTTTCTTGTCATATATTGCATGCATGGAGTTTGTTAAAAAATGTTGCACCTAATAATAAAATAAGAAGAATTATAATTGTAGGTAGATCGCGAACATAAAAACATCAATTTTCATTTAATTATATTTACTTGTAACCACATATATTTAATGAGCAATAAAAGGGAAATCACGAAATAGATTCAATAGATACCTTCTGTCATTTTGTAAACAAAACACAATACTAACCGCATTTGTTAAATGCCAAAGTAGTAGGAAATTAAATGTTTCCTTACACATTTCTTGACGCTACTCTTATGTTCGGTGAGTCAAATGAGTCACATGTGCCAAAAAAATAAGTTTCATTAATTTAAAAAATTTAGGGATTTTTCCTCAGATACCCTGAATTTTTGCTTAATTCCTCAGGTACTCCCGGTTTTTGAAATGCCTCAGGTACCCCTAAGATTGACAAATAGTTCAAATGCCCTTATTTAGGATGGATAACTAACGCAGTTAGTGTTTAACCCCCTAATTAAACTATTAACACCTAATTTAACTCATTAATCCTAATAACCTATTTAATTAATTAAACCTATTATCACCCTTATCGCCTAATTATCAAACTATTCTTATTTTCGAATCTGGATTTCATCATCTTCTTCTTCTTCATATAATCAACGTAAGTCATCATCTCTAATCAATTGTAATCTTCTTCTTCTTCAAAGTAAGTCATCATCTTCTAATCAACGTTGACTTACAATTCCAGAAATTCCAATTCCATCATCATCTTCTTCTTCTTCATCACTAATCAATTGCAATTTTGAACCACAAAAACCCAGAAATTGAACCCTATTAAAAGCACCCTCCCATCACCTTTGACTTCGCGAGCGAGGTATACTCTTCCGAATTTGCCCTTTCCAAGGGTTTTCCCGATCTCAAATCTGCGAGTGACCAATTTCGCTTGATGCTAGGGTTCGCGGAACATCTTGCTTCTTCGATTGTGATTTTGCTGGAGCTTAGTGGGATGTTGATGTCGTTTTTGCGGAAACTTAGGGATTTGAGGAGGCATTGATTTGAGTTTGGGGGAAATGATAAATGTTGTGAGTCGTGAGTTCGTGACGAGTAAAAGTGACCRTTAGTGTGAAAATGTTAGCGATTTGAGATTTGAATTTGATGGTGCAACCACGCCTTCGTCGCTCCACCCCGCGACCAAAACAGCCACCCCGCGAATTCGTGGGTTGATTCGTGAATTCGATTTTAGAGTAAGCTTTTTCTGGGTTTTTTTCTGGGTTATTGAGTGAGGATGAGAGGGAGTGGTGGGGGCGCTTAAAGACATGGCTCACTCTTTTTTCAAGCAAATTTTCTCTACTACCCACTTATCTTCTAAGAACCTCGGTTCCTTTGAAGGTAATGTGAGGATTGATGATCATGATTGTCTGAGATTGTGCAGGGATGTTCTTAAGGAGGAGGTTCGTTATGCCCTTTTTGGTATGGATCCCTCTAAAAGCCCGGGTCCTGATGGTATCCAACCAGTTTTTTATCAAAAAAACTGGAATTGTGTTGGGGATTCAATTACTTCTTTGGTTGCTAATTGTTTTTCCAATGGTTCTATTGTGGATGGTATTAATAATTCGTATATTGCGTTGATTCCTAAAGTGACTAACCCTAGTTCACTTAAAGAATTTCGCCCTATAGGTCTTTGTAATAYTATCTATAAGATTGTCACTAAAGTTATCTCTAATAGGCTTAAACCTTTGTTGCCCTCTTATTAACCATACAGTCATTTTGTGCATTGCGTAGTAACCTTAATCGAACGATAAGATCTTTATGGGTATGATTAAAGAAATCTCTCACTACTCACTCTAAACGTATGCTTCTGAAATACGAGACATGGTTTTGTTCTTTTACAGTTGATCATTTCGTAAGGCTATGATAGTCTTGAGAATGGAGCTTATTTACACACTGATTGGGTTTTGATATTGCCTAGTAGATTTGGTTAGGGTTATCATGAGTTTTTTTATTACTTTCTCTCATCCTATTTCTGCTTCCTGGATTATGGTGAGAGATGAACGGAGTATGTTTTTATTCCACACTTTCAATGAGTATTAAGGCAGGGAGATCTCTGCTCTTCATATTATATTATTGTTATCTGCTTGGAAGATTGTCTTTGTTAATTGAGCAGGCCTTGCGTGCGTGTAAGGATTGGATTCCCTAACAATTTGTTCTAACATTAGGATTTCATCATTATATTTCTTGCTAGATGACATCTGATTCCAAGACTGTCTGATTCTCTTATGGGAAAAGCCACTAAATGTTAAATATGACACGGAATATTGCTCTAATGTCTTGAATGATAAATTTGGTGACTTATCTGTCTTACACATTACCCTCTAATGTCTAGATATTCTTTCCCCCTAAATGCATTCATAGATTTTCGTAGGTCCTTGCCTTCTTCTTGTGAGTTGATATGCTCCACTGACTTTGGGAATATTAGAGTTTCTATTTGTCCTAATAAATTGAGAAAACAGACGATGAGGATAGTAACTAAAACTAAGGAACGAATTGGGAATTGGCAGGCAAGTTGTTAATATGGCCGGTAGAATCTACTCCATTAAGCTCACGTTTGATGCTTTTTTCCGGTTTTTGCTATGCAAACTAACTATTCCGGTGCAATTCTTGATGATTTAAGAAAAAAACACAGTGTCGTTAACATTCCTTTGATAAAGTGATGAGATCTCAGTTACCTTCCTCGTATGAAATGGGATGGCATTTTCAAGCCTTTAAATGTGTGTGTTTAGTAAGTGTGTCTAGGGATTGAACATTTATCTTTATGGCTACAGTTAAGCCTTGGAAAATCCTTATGGAAGCCTAATAAGCTATGGGTTAAGTTAGTCTTGTAGAATCTTAACACTCGCAATTTTCCTGTGAACTGCTTGCTCGTATTCCTTTGAGAGAGACATTATTTCATGAAAAGATCTTTTGAAATTGGGTTTAGTAAGGCAACGGGGATGGCCATTAGTACCTCTCTTTGGATGGGATTATTGGACTTGGAGATATCTCATTTTATCAAAGACTTGCCATTATTCGGCTAATATTGGAGCATTGGAGTTCTCACATTATAATAGGAATCTTGGAAGTTGGGATGTCATTAATTGTATTTCCTCATGATTCCATTACAATCTCTCATTGCCTCTTATCTCATTGCCCAGGTTGGATGATAGTTGGCGTGGACAGAGAAATTCAAGGTATCTTTTTCCATTAAGTCTTTTTAGCATTGTGTCTCTTAAAGCTGCCTTAATGATTGTAATCTTCCTTTCATGGAGCGCTATTTGGAAATTGAAGCATTCCTTCAAGATAATCGGAATGCTCCTTTGGGATGTTCCTCCAGCTATTGCTTCCTTGTTGCCTCTCACTCCCTAAAATCCCTAATTTCTTTGTCCTAGATTGGTTCTTAGTTCGGGAGGATCAGCTCCACCTTTTTAGAGACTGTTCCAACTCGAGTATGCTTTGGAAGTCTCATTTTCGATCTTAAAATTGGAAAATCGAAGTGTTAATGTTGAATTATTCTGTTTCGAAGATTGGAATTTGGCTTAAATTTAATTTTAAGTTGGGTAATGACTGGCCTGAGTTATTTGGTACCATTATATGGCATATTTGGAGTCTTCGAAATAGGGCTGTGTTTGATCTTGTGGTTGCTCATCCCTCTTCTACTCTTAATAWAGTGCTTAATGATTGGTATTTCACTAACTCTATTTTGCAGGGAAAAGAAATTCTSACTGCCCATCATTCTTCCACTCCCACCCATTGGACTCCTCCCTCTYCGGGTCGAGTTAAGCTCAATGTGGATGCGAGTTTCCTTGGGTTGGATAAGGCTGCTGGAGGTGGGATTGTCCGAGGACCTGATGGGAAATGGATTTCSGGTTTTGCGGTCAAACWTCGAACTACGGATGCGRCGGCTGCGGAGCTACGTGCTGCTGTGTTTGGGTTAAAATTTATGCAGATTTTGGGCTATGAAGAGTTTGACTTGGAAATGGATGCCCAAGCTGTGGTTAAGCTCCTTGGTACTAAAGTTGATTTTGGGAAACATGTGTTGGGTCCGGTTTTATGGGATGCTTCGAACATCCTTCATTCGATGCCCGAAGTTCAGGTGCTCTACATTCGTCGTGGATTCAACAAGCTTGCACATGCTCTTGCTGCCTTCGGAATCACCATGAATTGTGCAAAGACTCTCTTCAAGGACCTCCCTTCTTTCTTGGAAAAGGACTACGACGCTGACAATGGTGGTGTGGTCGTTTTGGATGATTGATGTTTTGTGGTTRCCTCTGTTATGTAATTGGTACTTGGCTTTAGAAGCCTTCTATGTTTGTTTGTGTAAATCTGGTTGTTTGTTGCTCTTTGTAGCTTTGCCATGGGCTATTGAACTTTATTGTATGTTGTTTGGGCCTTGGTTCAGTTGACCAAGTTCCCTTAATGTGATTTCCTTTTAGTTCAAAAAAAAGAGTGGTGGGGGCGAAAATGGAGAAGCAGGGCTGCGAGGAGGGTGGTGGTGGTGCAAGAAGTAGGGGTCGTGGGTCAGGGGTTGAATATGGAGGATGAGATTTGAATTGAATATGGAGGTTGAAGATGAGTAATGTTGAAGTTGTGAGGTGATTAATGGATGTGAGGTGATTAATGGATGAGAGAGATATATYAGGGATTAATTAATGTGTTTAGAGTGTTTTAGGGATAGATTAGAGGTTAATTACACAAAAACTAACGGTGTCAAGTTTTCCATCCATAGTAAGGGCATTTGAGCTATTTTGTCTAACCTCGGGAGTACCTGAGGCATTTCTAAAAACTCGGGGATACCTGAGGAATTAAGCAAAACCTCAGRGGTACTTGAGGAAAAATCCAAAAAATTTATACACAATTCTCAATTCACCCCTCTCACCGATTATTAGATAGTAGAATATGATGTATAAACATATTGTGCAAATCCCTTTTCAAATTTGAGTGTTATAATGTTATATTATGACCATAAATATTTTTCCATTCAATTAATAAAACAAGTATCTCAAATTAAATTCTACCCTTTTTAATGAATTTTATAAATGATATGAATATTGCTCGTTCTTCATTAAGGCTCCGTTTGTTTTGACGGAAAAAATTTTCCAAGAAAAATTTTCCTTCCTCTTTTAGTTTTTCTTTGTTTGTTTTGGAAAGAGGTGGAAAATAATTTTCCTCAAAATGAGAAATGTCACTTTGGAAAAGGAAAATCATTTTCCTTTTGTAGAGAAGGAATGTCACAATTTCCTCCCCACTTCTTACATCTCCCTTATTCATTTCCCCATCCTGGCATCCTTCCTTCATTTCTATTACATTTTTTTTTTATTTTCTTCATGAGTTTTCCTCTAATCAAACAAACAAAGGAAAACTTTTTTCCTAGAAAATGATTTTCATGAAAATTATTTTCCCTAGAAAATTATTTTTCATGAAAATTGTTTTCCTTCAAAACAAACGGAGCCTAAAAATAGTCCACTTAGAACAAAATTCTTCTCCAAATGAACAAATTTTCACTCCATATCTTGCTAGTCAACAACGTGAAATTTCTAGCGGGTGATTTGTTTTCCAGTGTCCAAATGGATGTTATTATAGATTAAATTGATATCAAAGCTTGAAAACTCATCGTGAARAGTTATAGTTTATAATGCTATGTGTAGGACTGAGCGTGGTGCGGTTTGATGAGTTGAGATTTTATCAAACCAAATCGCACCGCAACAATTTTTAGACCGCATCAAACTACATCGCAATTTGCGGTTTGGTGCACTGTGTTTTACCGTTTAACCACTTTTTTGTATATGAAAAAAAACTAAATACTTTAATAATATATTACAAGCCTCTGTTTAATACATCAAAGTRMTCTATTAAAACAAATTCTTAAACACAAAAATTAATTTAACAGAGTATATATACTCCGTAATAATATATATATAAAAAACTTAATTGTAAGTAAAAGTTAAAACAATAAATTAAAAACAAAGGTTATTTTTTAAAAATGTGATTTATGGTTTGCAATTTGGGATTTAAAYGATAAACCCAATTAAATTTCAATTTGCGGTTTGGCTTGGTTAAAAATATTTATAAATTAAATTAAACCACAAAATTGCCTTTTGGGATAAACAAAACTTAAATTGCACTTTTCAGGGGCGTGGCTGAATCGGCGTAGAGTGCGCGATGGCCCAGGGCCTCGAAAAACAAGGGGCCCCAAATTAGAGTATATGTATTATTTGTCTCGAATAAGAAGTAGAAAAGAAAGCTTGGAGCAGTGGATAGATCATTGGGCCTTTGTTTTGGTGATTCCAAGTTCAATTCTTTGTAGTATGCAAAATTTTTTTAGAAATTGCGTGGGCCAATACAGGTGTAGGGTAGTAGTCTTTTAGTGTTCCTTTTTAATTCTCCTCTTTTTTTTTATCAAAATACATTGACTGTATGCTTCATTATTATTCAACACAATTCAATTATTCCAAGATCAAACCATTAATATTCATATTATAAAGTTTGAAATATAATATAATTAAGTAATTACTATTAATTCCTTTGTTGGTGTATCCACCCGGTTCACCTTTTTGGGTTAATCAGAATTACTATTATAAAGTTTGAAACATAATATAATTCCTCTTATTATTGTAAGGCAAAAGTAACGAGCGCCCTCGGTGCGTTAGATAATAGAACTAAAAGTGAAAATATTAAATTAATATAAACATTAATTACACCAATTGATGCGTGATTTTGACATGCATTCCAAAATTGAGGATGTTAGTAGATAAGGAGAGTTTACGAGTTGGAGTAGTTGACCAACTTGACACGCCAAATTTCAGAAAACAAGTTTAAGATCAAAGGGTTAGGGCCCTTTTATAAGAATTCGCACATGGCCTCCTATAGCCTTGCCATGGCCCTAACACTTTTTAGACTGCAAATGAAACCAAATCGTCAAATTGCGATCCGATTTGCGATTTGGTGCGGTATAGACCGCACTTTGCTAAGCGCTAGCTATCTGTATTACAAAATATGTTATTGGTAGACTAGTACTTTCGGCTTATAAAATGGATTTTTAACTTATGGATTTTTGTATGTTATTTGTTAGATCGAAATTAATTTGGTTGCATTATTGAACCCGATTTCTTGCTCCGTACTTTAAGGTGATTAAAAATTAATGCGGCTCAATGGTCGGAAATCCTCGATCGGAGCCTGTACACATATACATTACTGTAATAATAGTTGGTATTTGTGTTCTCCATTGTGCATAGAAAAAAGTAATAATAAAAAAAATACTTTATATTGTAAGCGTAGAAGACATGAAACTTACTTGGTCCTCTCACCCTCGTAGTTCTTGTGCACACCATCATGAAAGAAGAGAATAGTAGGAAACCCATCAACCTTGTATTTATCAGCCAACTCAGTCTCTTCTATCGCATCCACCTTCGCAACCACAACCTCTGATCCGCCCTCCTTAAGCTCCGCCGCTGCCTCAGCGTACTCAGGAGCCAGCTGCTTGCAGTACCCACACCACGGTGCATAAAATTGAACCATCACATACTTTCCATTGTTGATCACCTCRTCGAAGTTTGTTTTGTTTAGAACAACAACGTCCTTCTCTTCGATTGCTGGAGGCCGTGATTCAGGCTTGTCCCATTCTTTGAAATCCTCAAAGCTCGAGTAGTCCACTTCGTCCCCTTGGGGACGGTAGTTTGGGTCAGCGTAGGAGGGGTAGTTTTTCGGCCGTTGTGGCTCGTCTAAGAAGCTCAAGTCCTCGTCAGAGTCATCGTCCACGCTGGGTGTTTCGGTGGCGGAGGTCACCGCCGAGAAGATGGTGATAAGGATAAATAGTTGGATAATGGCTAGAAGTAGAGTTATTCTTTGGGATGCCATTGTTGTGTGAAAAATAATGACTATAATTTGGGTTATGTGTTCTATTTACATAGTAGTCAACTTTTGAAGTAGTAACATAAATTTATTGAACGTGTCATGAATTATTGTATCGTGTATGAGAGCATAATTGCACGTTTCAAGATTGATTGTACGTAATGGATGGGATTAAAAATGCATGATGACATTTTTGTAATGCAATATGCTTGACATGTTGTGTTATCGATGACTTTATTAGAATAGGGGAGACTTCGTTAGGTGCCACGTGGCAAGTTCGGATTGGTCCGTACTAGCTTATGGAGTTTGAGGACAAATGACATTGTGCCAAGTTGCAATATATTGTCATGGGAACTTTGGTTGACTTTAAAAAGCTTGGTTGGTGCAATTGCATGGTTTTTTTTGGATATTTTCTCATAAAACCATGAGGTATGAYCATTTCACTCATATACCCATATGTTTTTGAGTTGCTTCACGTACCGCTAAAGTCAGGTGTATTGCCTGAGATACCCTTACTACTAACGGATCGGAATGAGTAAAACAATTAATATTTTGTTATTTTCCTTCAATTCTTAAACTTTTGTTTTTTCCTTCTACTAGTGGCACACAGCGCGCGCAAACGCGCCATGTTCCACGTGAAAATACACTCCGAAAAATAACTGATAATTTAGTTATCTAACTAAATTTCATCACTGCATGTTTCAACATTCCTCTACCAAGGAAGACATCATGAATAAGTTTAGCTTTTACCAAAAGATTATGCGTCACTCACTGCGCTATTATTTAATACATAATGCAAATGACAAACACAATTAAGTCTATTCATCATACAACTTAGCAAAAGGAGAACCCCCTTGAATAAGCAAGTTGAAGTTGCTAGAGCTTTAATTTTAATTCACCCACTCCTGAAAGAGCAAATACCACAAAAAGCACACAAGAAAACAAGATTAATCACCTACTTTGTAACACACATAAACAATGGAAAATTGACATACAACATTATTCAAGCTGACTTATGGATTATATATTTGGTCATCTGACTTGATATATTCGATCAGATAAAAAAACATTAAATGTGCAACTAATAGGAAAATTCTAGCTATTCGTTATCTTCTCAAGAATCTTGCAACCTTTAAAACACAACAAGTGAGAAAAGTGAACTTATGAACTCATAACACAATTCCTAATTAGAAATTTTGACACAATGGTGCAAGTAATCATGACAATAAAATGTGAACTTATGAAAAAACAGAAAAAATCATTTTGATTAAATAAAAAAGAGAAAAGTGAGAATGACAAATAATTAAGCATTAAGGAAACCAAATTGTAGTTGTTAGTATAGTGAGGCACTTGCAGCAAAAAAATTTATATCACAGGCTAGATGAAGGTTACTTWCCAMARCCAAAAGCTCATACCCGAAGGTTCAAGTTTTGATACTTCACGACATGTGTACCCATGAGAATTAAAATACTCTCACTCCCTAACTCCCTCCTCTTTGCTTTCTCTCCCCTCTTTAACAAAAGGATTTTGTGCACAATCGCCAGACAAATAAACATGTTCGCAAAAAAACTTGTGTAACATAACTACATAATTTGACACGTCTGACCATTTAGGGACTGCATCATCTACTGTCATAGCAAGTTTTTTCGAGGCTTCTACTGAGGTAGATCCCTCTTTAATGGGATTGTCTTGGTCAACATCATGAACATGCCAGTAGAGAATATTATTCAAAGCCAGCTTGCTTGTAGGGGCAATACTCAACAAGTATTCTTTACAATTAACCTGTTCTAGCTTTCTTGATAGGGCATCTGAAKTTTTCTAGCAAGCATTAACCATAAAGCAGATGAAATATGTGAGATACAAAAAMCTACACAGGTTTAAACCAAAAAACTTATAAATAGTACAATTGAATTGTAGGTAACAAGCATGAGCACCACCCTTTTTAAAGCAACTATCTGCTCAGCAGTCATGCTGAGAGTCTATTCAGTTTGTTGACAGTATGCAGTGACCTTTAAAGTCCCGGTTCCATCCTTCATATAAGGGTTCATCAGCACCCTGYATACACATCCCATGATAGAACATTAAACGTGCATAATTATCACACATTGATCTTTTAACAAAAAACATAAATCAATTTTAACCGTGACGAGGCTGTGACCGTACTACACTTACAACCAGGACACACAAACTTATGTCCAATTTTTCCACCAGGCTCCTTACTGCCACAACCACTACGTACATCCTATATAGTAGAATATATCTTTTGGCGCAACGTTGGTAAGACATGCTTTTTCACCCAAAAATTTTCCTCTGGCCAAATGCTTATTACCTGTATATCAAATAGACTCGATGAGCAAGAAAGGAAACAAAAGAGAACTCCAAATGTGTCACTACGCATGTGCATCATTAACAATCTGTATGAAAAAAGGTTGCCTAATAGGATAGTTAACGGATCAGACCACACATATACATATATTTAGGGGAGCACAATACAACTAGCCAACCTTTCTCATGACTAYCTCTTAAAGTTTTGAAATGCATTTGCCACACCAATCCTCAAGTAACGACTTGTTATCATTTTCCCTTGGAAAATAATATCAAAATGCGCATAGGACATACATAAAATTTAGCCATGCAAATATAAGGCCTTGTATATACTAACCACGAGCGAACTTCATAAACTTTTTCTCTAACAGAATCATGCATAAACAAGGTCGATAGTGTGGTTAAGAGAGAGTAACCTTGCACACAAACATCAAAAAATTCAGGAGTGCTCAACTAACAAAAGTCGACAAATTCCATATATATTATGTTAGCATGAAAGGAGTAAGCAAAGCCAAACCTTGGTAGGTCGACGGACGCAAACCAATAAACCTAACCACCATAAATCCACAAGGCCAAGCCTTGTAAAGCGGTAAATCCTCAGTAGCAAATTCACTCCACACAGTTAACTTCACAGGCCGAGTGGTGCTTGAAGGTTCTAAGATACTCAAGAGGGGGGGGGGTGAATTGAGTATAATCGACTGTGACCAATTTTTATTTTTACTTTTGATCTAATGATAAGGAACCAGTTGGGCTGGTTCCTTTACGCAGCGGAATGTAAATAAAGCAGTAAAAGAACACACAGTATTTAACGAGGTTCACCCAACTCTGGGCTACGTCCTCCTACCCTAAGCTCTTTTATTAATCAACTCTGAAAAACAAAGAACTTGCTCACTCTACTGTTTCCCTACTCCGGAACCAGCACCACCCACACTCAACTCTGAATGTGCACTCGACTCACACCGTAAGTCCAACTCTTGTGTTTGAACTCATAAACACTACCCAGGCTTTTCAACCCTCTGTTGATAGCCCTTACAAGAACAATATTTCTCTCTATGAATTACTCTAGAAAGCTAAGTAAGAGAATGTTGTATGCTCATGTATGCTGGTATGACTCAATGTTTATGAACTATGCTTTCTGTGTTTATTTCTCTCAAGTATATTTCTCTTTTAATCGGTGGAGAGAGTGTAGAATGTTGAGGTTATAGACGTATATTTAAATTAACTAGCCCTAGTTTCCATAATCTATTCTTGCCAAACAAGGCAAGATTAGTTTTATGGAAAGTATTTATCTTGTTCATGTTTATCCTAAGATTTTGATCGAACAAATATTACTCCCAGTTTAATAATATAAATATCCATCTATATTCCAGCTGCAATAATCTTTCAAAATATCTTTTGGAAATATTTTAGAAAAACCCTTTTCAAAACCGCAGCCAACATTCTATTCAGGAAACTAAGCTGGTTCCCCAGCTTGTTCCTTGAGTGTTTTATGAATTCTGTTCCAACTTTGTACCAGAATTCACAACATACTCAAAAACACTTAAGCACTTAGTTCATTTTCATTTAGTCACACTACAGAGCATATTACATGAAAAATCTTAATTTAAACTCTAAATTACAATTCTTCGAATCTTCATGCAATCTTCAAGAAACTTGAATCTTTCCTTTTAATTACTTCATTCTTTGAGCACAGCTTTCTCTTCGAATATCTTCGAAGGATTCACACTTCAAGTCTTGAAATAGATCTATTACTGCACATATAACAGTTTAACATGCAACAAAAGATATATGACTGTTCTTCAGAATAACAGTCAAGGAAACAACTCGTACTGTTTGTACCAGTGAATGAGCTCTTATGTAATCAGCTGTTCCTGCATAGACAAGTAGTTTCAATCTTCTCATTAAACTATAACTTGTCTAGGGAAACAATCTCTAACTAGCTGGTTCCAGAACCAACAATATTCGTCTTTTAATCATCCCGTTTCCTGTAATGTTTGTCATCATTCAAAACTTAGAACTACAGTGCTGCATGCCAAACAAAGTTAGCACGAATACGGTTGATTACAAAACATGTCAATAATGTAGCAACACTGATTACTTATACAAATTGAACCCCAAAAGGAATTTATTTATGCTAGAAAGATCATACCTTCCATCAACAAGAAAGATGTATCGAACACTATCTTCAGAGTAGTTTCGCTTCACCATCACAATGAAAGGAAATTAGAAAAGTAAATGGAAATTAGAAAGAATTCAAGGAACAGGGTATCATTAAAACGAAGACAAGCACRTTTGACCGACAAATCAACAAAAATAATAATTTCTTGTACTCAACCTCTTAAAGGCTAAAATACTATATATTGCACAAGCAGAATCCAACTAATAAACCCCTAAMAAACTGCATACAGTGTAAAAGGAAAGACATTGCATACATACTACATCTATTCAATAACACCAAATAAGGCTTAAACAAGCAAGCATACTTCATTTTCAATTAGATCTTATATGAGAATAAGGCTTTAACAGGCAACAAAACCATTATCAATCATTAAATACAGTTTATTCCTTGATTTTTATACAAAATAATATACATTAATTGCATACTTATAATATCTAACAAAAATAGACTTGGCAGACTTGGGCTTGATGGCAGACTTCCCTATCTTGGCCTCTTTCAGCCACTATTCCTTCTCTGYCTTCAAGGTCTCATTTTCCTTGGACAAGGAACTTATGCGCTTGTGTAGTTCCTCAAACCCCTTCTTTATCTCCTCTTGTAGGGTTCTCTTACTCACAAAATTCTCCTCCAGCATTTCCTAAGTGACGTATTCTAAGTCCTCATTTCCTTCATCAAGGTCTAAAGTCTCTTCCCCCRGTTGCATTGTYTGCTCCTCATTCCCCGGAGGCATCTCATCGAAAAGTTCTCTCATCTTCTTCTTAATTGCTTGTCCTGAGCCCTGAGCCTCTCCAGGCTTATTGAGACTCTTWRATACTTCTGATTTCCTACTTTGGATTTTTGGTTCTTTATTCACGTTAGGTGCCCTAGGCTCCTTGGTTTGATCAGCCTCAACCATTTTGAATTGCCTAACTCCCCACAGACGGCGCCAACTKTTGTAGCCCTTAGCTCGCGAACAGTGAGATTTGTAGATGCGTGAGGTATGGAGGCGAACTCGCAATGCTGCTCAGGCTATTTCCTCGTAGATGGCTTAGGCACCTGCAAAAAGGAGAATAATCCTTATAGGATTATCTCCCCTCCGATGTTTAAGTAATTATATATCTAAGAGGGGGTAAATAAATAATTAAGTGAAGATTAAGAGCTTTAACCGTGAGATTAGTGTCTTGTCAATGATTACGCAATGATTATCACATTCCCCCATGAGGGGTATTTATAGAGCTTTGGGAGGATAACTTGGCCAATCATATTGTGCCAAGTGTCACAATCTTAGGCCTTTTAGGGAGAATTTCCCTTCCCATGTAGGGTGTAGATTGCATCGTCTTTATTATAGTATCCATTTTAGACATTARCCGTAAGTAGTACATAACCCCCTTAGCCTTTTAGTAAGTTGAGGTCACGCACTTCTTAGGCATCTCGTATGGAGTACACGTGACTTCAAAGTCTAGGTGTTTAGCCACATCAACTCTTTAAATGCCAGAGTTAAATGGCATATTTACAATATGTACTTAATTAGAAGGACCAAAATAATCTAAAAACAGACCCAAATACAAATAAAAGCCTAAACCACCAACAATGTACAACATGATTATACAATAAACAAGGACCACACATTAACCACCAATGCATTTTTAGAGGTTAAGTATATTTCTGATTGTAACAAGATGTTAACGAGGCACCACTGGCAGTCGAAGCAAATTTGACAGTAGATTGCATTAACACATTTGCACTCATAAGCAAAKGAATAGTGAATGTTTTAAATTCTAAAACCTRAGGTATTTAGGCACATAAAAAAATTTTCTAATCTTTGTYGCTATGTCGATATTAATGACTAAATGATAGAGAACATAGATAACACTTTCATATTACCATGTCAAAGATAACAGTGTTGTAAATAAAGCTAATTAAAGCTACTAACCTCTTTAAGAACATATAATGACGTGCTGAAAATAGAACCATCATACGCTAAAAAATGCTAAAAACCTTGCTTCAGGAGTCAGGACACATGAAATCCAATAATTCTTAGGGGATTACTATTCGAAGTCCGTTTTTACTGGAATCAAAGTCCACATTTCGTGTGAACTTCCCGTGTTATCCTTGCCCCTAACATATACCCACCACCGTCTTGACCCCACGCCACGCCTTCGACCACCCCACCCCACGCCTGCAACCACCCCACCCAACTACCCCACCCCTACCAACAGGCTGCTAGCACAGGAGGTCACCCCTACCAACAGGTTGCTACCAACGAACTTGCTCATACATACGTGGACTCAAGAAGGCTGCCCACGCTTGACCATGGCGAGGCCACCATGGTCAAGCGTGGGAGAGTATTCGAAGTCCAAAAAAAAAAAACGCAAAACCCACCACGAGCCCAACCCCTAGCCTAGGCGCCCAACCCATGGTGGCTTCGCCTAGCCTAGGCGTGGCTGCCATGGGTTGGGCGCCTAGGCTAGGCATTGGGCTCGTGGTGGATGGCTTCTCAAGCGTCGACTTGAGCAACTCAAGCAACTCGTGCCGAAAACACGTCGATTGATGAACGAGCAACTCGTTCGTTCGGTTCGATTCAAGCAGTAAGTTCACATGAAATGGTGGTGTTGATGGTTAGGGGAATGGTGGTGTTGGAGTAGGGGAATGGTGGTGTTGATGGTTTGGGAGGTGGAATAGGGGAAGGGTGTATTCGGAAGTTCACATGAAATGTGGACTTCGATTCCAGTAAAAGCGGACTTCGTTTAGCAATCCAGTAATTCATATCATCACTCCACCTGACAGCAAAYTGCATTAATAGATTTATAATTATGATTAAAGGATAGTATACGTTTTATACATCTAAAACCTGAGGTATCTAAACACATGACAAAAACTTCAAATAAATTAAAGAAAAAAGGATGACATAATTAGTTAGAACTACAAAAGTGTAAGACATAACTCCATATACATGTTAATTTATACGCAACAGCACAATAGCATTTAAAAGCGCTTATTCTATACGAGAAATATTGATTTATCTGACTTAACAAACAAAAAAATGATGTGAACAGGGCATGACAGAATGATCAATTTTCCAAAATAGTTAAATACAAGCTAACTTGCCAAAGGAAGTGTAAATTAAGATCATAGAGGCATTACTATACCTTGATCAACAGCAAATTTCCATAGCATTTGACGATGCAAAGAATCAACGTACTAATAAATATCTAATCTATGTCACCCCGATACTGGCATGCTACAAAACTTATAGACCTACAAACAACTTAAAAAAAACACACATAAACCGAAAGTGCTAGATGACATAAACTTGAGTGTAGAGGTGCTACGATATGGCATTTAGGCAGCTAAATATGTTATCTACAATATAACAATTGAAAAACTTAAAAAAAGCAAAAAAAAAAAATAGTATTGCTATGTACGAACCCTTGCATGACGGAGAACTCAAGGAAACCTCTTTCGAGCATAAATCTCTAATTATCCGCGCTAGAGCACTAAAACCATCACTTTAACATTTGACGAATGTCCGCGCCCTTGACAAAGCCACATACAACTGACCATGAGAGAAACATTGTTGTCGGAGAAAAATTCCTAGACTTTTAGTGTCTTCCCTTGAGCCTTATTTTGGTCATTGCAAAACTTAGTTTAATAGGGACTAGATTCTTTCAAACTAAACTTAAAAATTGGAGCTAGCTGGAGGGTGTAATTTAACTCTATGAATAGGCTAATGCCCGCATAGACCCAGTCGCAATTCAAAAAACATGACGTTTGAATGAAATGCTTACACCAATCTTGTTCACTTACATAGCCCGAGGACGGATCCAAGTTTCTTAAGAGCATATACAAGACTATTTAGCTTGAGCTTCAACCTCATAAAGGGTCATCCCTCCAGGTGCAAGAGTGCTCAAATACTTAACTGGATACAAGCTAAAAGGATCCTCCAAAGCTCGATCTTATACTTTCATACTACGATGTCTCACATCCCGAAAAACTTATCAGATCAAAGTTGGATTACTCATAATGACCTCATCATTTCTTGGAGTCAGAACAACGATCAATAAATTGTCAAGACTAAATGATGAATTCATTAAACCTCAGGAAATACGATTCACAATTGTATTAACTGGATTGTGTTATCTCAAAGGAACAACCATCCCATCAGCAAGTGAACATACAAAACTTCATTGTTTGTGACCTTTCCATCCCTAACGATAGTAGAAATCAGCAAACACCGGGTCGTCCTAGCTCGCATATTTTATCAACCAATTGAATCTAGTGAACATGGCCAAAGATAAGAGAGAAACATAATTGATTCTAATAGCTTCTTGTTGCGTTTTTCCACGGATAAACAAGCAATCACTTTGTCTAAAATCACCACCCAAGACAACAACCTTACCATCAAGATAGATCGGTATCACATAAATCTTAACAAATAAATCAAGTGAGGTATGCTTCCTTGTTAGCCATTGGCGCCTCATCCCATATAATAAGGGAAGTCCGTCTAAGAAGAGCTACAAAGCCCCCTATTTCAGACATTAACTAATGGTGCTCGTCATTGTTTAGAGGCACTTAAACCTCGAATGTGCTGTTCGCCCACACGGTAACTTGAAGCTGCTTACCGACGATGCGGTTGGCACACAACTTCATAGAAATCGAACCCCCAAATATAATGCTAACAAGCAAGGAGCTTGCCTGTCCTCCCGCATATAAAAAACGCCAGGGCAACCAATTTTGGATCGCTTGATAATAGCACTGATAAGCTCCGCTTTTGAGTTCAGCATATTCACTGTGCCCGGGCAGCCATATGCTCCTCAGAGAATGGAGCATCTAGACAATGTTGTATGTCACGTATCAATCGGATGTCTTCAGGTTCATCTTGTCGAATGTGGTCTAAGTGATAGTCCTCTAGCTTTCTTCCCATCCCTTCTAATATGTGTTCTACATGGCAAGCAACACGAGCAAGAACAATCTGACCATTATCTAGATTTCAGACGGACGCACTATTAGTTGAATTATGCCACTCTATTGTATACTATGCAACCCCCTAATCTACAAAATATCAATCTACCACAAGACCCTGTAATGCTCGTGTGAGATCCAGCCTTATAATGCGTAGTATATGAATTAGCGAAACAAACAACGTGTCAATAAGTCACTTAGTTCAGTTACACTATAGAAACATAATATACTTCACATAACAAGGTGTGTCAAAAACTAATACACTACATTATATTTATATCACAACTAAAGACARTGAAGGATGTAATCGACAAACTAACATGCAATCATATAGAGGTGATACAACTCAAACACACGCACACGCACAGGCACAAGAACATGCATATAATAAGAATGTTGGAAGTGTACGAATCTGCAATCAAATCATCAAGGAGAAACCACAGGCAAGTAAAACCTCCCTATTGCAAAGCTGACAATGACAATAGTTACTTAATTCCCCTATTGTTTAAATAATTTAACAACATAACTTCACAGGAGGCACTAAGCATAAACATCAGCCCCAATATAAAAATCAAATAGTCACATCACAGATTTGTAACATAGCCATGCCATATGCCACAATGTATAATTATGAAGAATACATATGTGGCTTATAAGAATCTGCAACAATCAAAGGGATCGAGCATATTAAAAAATGAAATGCAAACAGACAGTACGAAAGAGTAAAGAACGATAAAGGCTACCAAGACATAATAAATATTGGCATGGRATAAGTATAAAAGGCAAAGAGAGCAAGGGAGTATTCAATCTTACTTGGATTTTGGTAGTGTATATCCTAAGACAAATATTGATAGTATTTCTCCCACAATCGCTTTGGGTTCGGAGTGCTACAAAATACAAGCAATGTAACAAATAGACGCCTAAGAGCGGTAGGCATATGAAGAGCCACTGCGTCATCCAAACACCGTTCAACTAAATCGTCACCTTCAATAAGACCACGTTCAAGGCAGCCTCCTGGAAAGTCGAATATGTGTGTCCATCCACAGTTAAGAGATAGTTGAATGACGTGGACGATCGAACTTTTGTCAGCAACAAGCWCAAAAAGAAACGCTCAAATTYAGAAGGGTTAACAAATGTCATACGTCCAATGACCACTCGTTGCTTCCTCACATTCCAAGTTTTTGCTTGAGCAACCTAAGTATTTTTTGCTTGAGCAACCTAAGTATAGTGCTCTGGAAATTCCGAGAATAGATATCTACGGCTCTTTAGTCCTTTATTAGATTCGTAGCAAGAATTCAGTCAACATTTTTCTTGAACGGCGAATCAATACTTGAAGCACGGATGAGAGCGTCCTCCATGAACTAAAGGACACCTCTTGTTATTGAGGTCAGTGCACAGCAATGGCTCCTATCGGAGTGTAATATTTCATACAATTAACCCTAAAATCTCCTATTCTTCTGGAGGTGATATCCATCCTTCTGGCTTGAAAAATCCTTACCTCATCAAACACATTGCTATCCACCGCCATCCAGACTTGAATTGCTACCATTATCTGTGACCTTAATATACAATTTTGTTATAGATCACTTTCATCAGCTCAATAGTGGTGACATCTCAACATAATATATATGCAATCAAATAGAGCGCAGCTAGGTGGGTGTAAGGTAGTGACAATCGATTAATCAAGGTGCTGCCCTACTCTATACTTATACCTGTGTCTTTCGCTTGTTAAGACAGATACTCATCAGTGGATTCGTCATTGGTGAAGGTTAAAAGCTTTTGGAAATTAAAACGACATTGCATATGTCCTTTTTTATTATACGCATAACCCACATATAGGATCTTCAATGGCCAATGGGATAGGCATCATTGTTTACTATGCCTACAATGTGGATAGATTCAAGTGGAAGTGCCCACCAATACTTATCAATCGCCCTCAGGGAAAAAAAAGAATCGGATTTCATCACCTAGCCTTGAGGCATGGATTAATAAATGAGCATGAGGTAATCCCTCCGTTTTTGAAATTCCACTAATATATCTTGTGCAACGATACTTCCATAAAAGTCTTCTCCTCATATACTCAAACTTCTCTATGTTGTAAGCTTTCTGCCGGAAAATTACGCGTAAGTCGCGACATTATCCCTGTGCTCTTGCTGCCCCACTCTCTAACTCTTCTTGTAGTTCGGCCAATTGGGATTGCAAGTCATGGTCATAAATTGACTTAGCTTTCATAGCGTCGAACAAAGATGTCATATAGTACCTTACGGTGGATATCCCTGGGACACCAACGAAAGATGGAGGAAATCACTTCCTCTTGCCTGCATTCTTCAGCATTATCCATCTCCGGATCGACAAGCATTCGAATTTACCCTATTATAGATCAGCCCGTATCTTATCTTTGATTAGGAAATAATCGAGTCGTCGTGAACTTTCCAACGTTGACGTACATTAATCAACGCAGTACTGATTGCATCAAGCCGCCGGCGATAATGTGGATAATCAATGTTTGCAATGTATTGCATCGATTTGCATAGATACTCATGAAAGACACGTGCTTGCCTTCCTCGACCTCTCTGCTGCATGCAACTAAAATTCCAAATAGTAAAAAATATGCAACATCAATTCACTTTTGCACTAATCATTCAACTAATACATTGGCAAATCAAGACCACTAATTCCCACAAATTGATGTCATAGCAGCAAAAGCTAAAAAAACGATACAATCAAAATGTCAGCCTTTATTGGTGCCTAATCTAGGTCTAATAAGGCTCTATTACATGATCACCAATTTTAATTACTCGAAATGAACTAACTAAATGATTGTCTTTCTCCACATATTCAAAATATTTGGGCTTTAGAGATCATAGAATCCTAATGCATATACTTGACTTATATAATATCACTACACTATATGTAGCTCGATCATAAACAAAAAGATATTAACTAGATAAATAGAGAATCTGTAAATTGTTCGTCAAGAATTACACACATAAACTACCACCAATCAAACATTATCATTTTAATTATAACTAAAAAACAAAGGGGGAAAAAAATGAAATTGCTAAGTCAACTAACTGGAAATTCCAAATAAAACTCGTAAAATACTTATTCTATTCTTCTTCAACTATCAATCATTTGCTTATAATAACGGAGGTAACGACAGCATGTTTTCTGTTTTAACCAGACCTTTTTGAGTGCTAAGCACCGCCACCTCTCAAATGCCTATACGGGATTTTTTTCGATCTATTTCCCGTCATTCATAACATTGCGTGTTTCCATTTTATTAGTGTGCCATATTTCTTCATTACCTACTATATATAGATATGCCCTATGATTCCTTTTTGGCGTAGATGTACAATCTATATTTAGGTGGAGTTGACATAAAGACCTGTGCAGGATACGACCTATTCTCGTATGGTGGGCAATTAGCAGAGAATTCTGAAGTCGTTGCAACTTCATGATGACACGCTATATTGGAGAATCGTGATAGGTGCATTGTACTTGGGATAAATCGGGGGTAGTTACCTCGAATTCCTAATGCTGTTGTGTGTGCATTGTCGAATTGTGGACACCTACTGAAGACCTCTTAATAAACTATGCATAAGGGGAGTTAACATCCATGACCCTTAGCTTAATTATCGATATAAAGACTGAAATACTGTTTTCCTAAAATAAACATCAAAGCAATTCAGTTAGCACGTACCCCTATATGTGTTTTGATGAATGGCAACACATACGTAAGCAGACTCATAAGTGTTTATCTAATGTGTGTTTAGGGTTGTGATTTGGGTTTTATGATTCAGATGTCTTAAAGGAATGAGTGATATCTTAGGAAAGGAAGTTTGGTTCTTGAAGCTTAACAGCTCGAAGGAAGAACTCACATCAAAGAGCTCGGTCGTTCCTTGGCAGAATTGCCTAAATAATCGAGATTTTGAGTGTACATCTGGGTGGTTTATTACGATTTTAGTTTTAGTACACTTGGCATTAAGGGATGAAGTATAATTGCTCATAGAAAAAAGAGATATAATTTGTTGTGATTTAATTTATTAAAGGATTTAATTTGTGGTCTTATAAAAGATCTTTTCAAATAAAACCTAGGTATCTTGTAAATACTTTGAAATAAAATAAAATCTTTTTATAAATTATTAAGAATTATTTTCTGGTTTTTTATTTCTTAAAAACTATATTTTATATCATCTTTGATATTAACGTTCTATCTTTGAAATATAAACTCTTCTATTTTTTGGWTTTAAAGAAAAAATTAAATTCCTAAAATTAAGGATTTCAGTTGTGAAAAATGGAAGACGTGTGTAAATTGGCTTGATTATCAAGCTAACCGACTGAGTGAAAATAGGAGCATCAACGGATATAACCTGAGGAGTTGAGATCGTGTGTTTGTGAACTTGGCAGTCAAGTTCCACTAAGCACTACTCCTACAAAATAGGATGTAGTGTGATGGTGGATTTACTGCTTGACTTCCACGCTTACACTCTCACTCTATATATACTCTCACTTAGTAAAATATAATACAGACTTGAGTAAAGAAATAATCATAGCTTTTTACTTCATACCAGCGCCAAGTTATTAAGTCTTAATTGATTTGTAAGTGCTTCTTTCTGTTGATTGAAGCAAGGGGTTGTGAGAGTTCTTAGCCGAGGGATTTCAGTTGAAATCAAGTGTTAGAGAGTGTAACCAATAGAGGGGTTGGTTACGAGGGTTTAAGAAGTTCATTATTGAACTAAGAACGAGGGTCTTAGATTGTATTAGGTGTTRTATCCTACTATAATAAAAGACGAAGCCTGTGTTATATTAGGCCACAGTTTTTCCTCTCTTGGCGTTTGTCTTGAGAGTTTCAGTGTTGGAAAAATTCTTTAGCCTCAAGTTTCTTTTGGTTAAGTTTCTTTTAAATTCCACAAAAAGTAGCTTAAGTTCCTCAATACAATTCACCCCCCTTGTATTGTTCAGTCGATCCAAGAATTTGGATCAGAGCTAAGTTCCTCGTAGCTTTCAAGAAACCCTGAAGAGAGAACTGAACGATTAGATCGAGTTGGAAGAATGAATCAACGCGAGAAACTTGAAGAAGGATACTCTACACAGAGACCTCCTATGTTCAATGAGAAGTTCTATTCCTACTGGAAGAATAGAATGAAGATTTTCATTAAGGTCGAGAACTACCAARTATGGAGAGTCATTGAGGTTGGTAATTTCGAGGTTACAAAAATTGTCAACAATGAGGTAGTTCCTAAACCTATGACTGAATTTGGCAAAGATGATTTGATAAACTTGAATTAAATTCTCTTGCTGTCAAACTCCTACATTGTGGTCTTGGACCCCATGAACACAACCGTGTCATGGGATGCAAGACTGCTAAGGAAATATGGGATTTGTTAGAAATAATACATGAAGGAACTAACAAAGTCAAGCGTTCTAAAATAGACTTACTAATGTCTAAATTTGAACGTTTTGAAATGGAAACTAAAGACATGTTTACTAGATTCACTAATTTCACTAATGAATTGGTTTCACTTGGCAAGAATATTCCTACTGATGAAGAGGTTAGGAAGATTCTTTGAARTCTGCCTAAAGATGAAAGATGGAGAGCTAAAGTAACTACCCTTCAAGAAACCAAGGAATTTACTACCTTCCACATTGAGAAACTGGCTGGATCCCTCTTGACTCATGAGTTGCACATTGGGTCCAGCACAAGTGAGCTCAACAAAGGAAAGAACTTAGCTCTTAAGGCTGATGAGTCCGAGGAATCTGAGGTGGATGAAGATGAAGCTGCCATGTTG
>SNQN01007895.1:0-13205 GCA_008642245.1 Bassia scoparia | reverse complement strand
CGGAGTTTCTCCTTCTTTGACAGGAGGAGCATATTCTGGATCCCCAGGCTCAGGAAACAGATTCGCATATTGTGTCATCCCCATAAAAGGAGGGCATTTTTACTTCTCCGGTGGCGGTTTATATTCCAACGGCGGWCAAGGTTCAAAAAGTTTCAGCAAATTAGGCGTCAGACCAGTCGGGTGAGACTGGCCAATGCTTTTAAGCTGAAGCACATTAGCACGATTCTGGGCTTTGGTACGACCCTGAACGGCATCGTTTTGACTGCACAAGAAAGCATCGTTTTGGTCTCCCATGTCGCCAGAAAACTAGGGTTAGGGTTTTGCTATTGAATTTGATTTTTCAATTTCAGGGGAAGATTAATTTAGGAGGAGAGAGAAAGATGAACATGAGATTTAGGAGTGAGAGAGTTAGGCAATCGGGAAATCGAAGGAAGAGAGCGGCAGTGAGTGAAAGACTCCAAAACGAGCGGCAGTTTAATGATAGATACAGTTTAACGACAATATTGTTAAAAAAAAGTAAAAATATTGTTTGAAGCTCCAGTTACTGTTCCAGAATACGTATTTTGTCGGCATACATAGTGTTAACATACTCTCTTATTGCGATTCAAAGTGATGCACTCCAACTATCCATCTTTTCCGTATGATCAGACTCCACTTTCCGAATCATGCACCATACTATCTCCAACTAGTCAAGAGTTGTAATCATATTGCTCTAATTAGTTCAAAGTTGTAATCATATTGCTCCCCATTGTACTGTTCTTCATTCKATTTCTTCTGCCTATATAAGGCAATGTAAATGTGATTGTAACATCATCGCAGTGTGGAGTAATCATTTAGTTACTCTTAACTAGCGCACCTTCCGATTGTAACATCCTCAAAATTTAAATTATCAAATAAAAATTCGATTGTCCAAATTATTGTTRAATATCTCATTTGCATGTTCAATATCTCTGTTGCATTCGTAGTTGCTCTACAACCTTTGCTCTAAAATCTGTAAGTTTTAAAAATATCTGTTTTATTTCTTGTTATTTCACTGTTTTTATTTCCTGGGTTTCCTTGGTATCAGAGCTTATATATATATTGTTTACATTAACATGAAATTGTGTTGTAATGAACATATATATGTGCTCTATTAATTAACATGACGTCTTGAAATGAGTTCATGTGTGATYTGTTGTTGTTATCTTGATTTCTAATGACGTGGTGGACATGTGTCCTTAAAGTGTGACAACTTGGGGAGGTTGGACTGCGATCCTTAACTATGACACACGCCTCGTGWTCAGTTGATGATGTGGTGGATATTTCCTTAAAGTGTGTCAGCTTAGTTGTGGTTGGACTGTGGTCCTTAACTGTGGACACGCCATGTGATCGATGTTATGGTGGATGTATTTCCTTAAAGTGTGACAGCCTAATTGTGGTTGGACTACAGTCCTTAACTGTGAACACGCCATGTATGTGACAAATGTCATGGTGGATATGTTTCCTTAATGTGTGACAGCCTAGTYGGGGTTGGACTGCGGTCCTTAATTGTGACACACATCATATGATCGGTGGTGAGTGGTGGAGGTTTCCTTAATGTGTGACAGCKTGGGGAGGTTGGACTATGGTACTTAACTATGACACACGCCACGAGTTTGTTTATATGGTGAGCTATGCTCTTAAAGTATGGTAGCCTAGTTGTGTTGGGTCATTGATCTTTAATTGTGATACGCCAGATGTGTTATCAATTGGGTGGTAAGCTTAGCTCATAATGTTGGAACAGCCTGGTAAGGTTGGACTTAGTCCTTAATTGTTGAACACCATCAAAATGGATGATGAGGTTGAATCGTTGATTCTTAATGTCTTTTGACACCTATGTGAGTGTGGAGCTTTGGCAACTCCTACTTGAAGGTGTATAATACTTCAAGTGATCTCACTAGAATCCCAAGGTGGGTTAAGCCTCGTGTGTGGGTTTGCATTTGTTAAAACTGAACGCGGATGTTCCTCAAGTTCGAAGCGATGGGTGTGTTGTCGGGTTCCTTCTCTTGGTATGAAGTTTCAAGAGTAATTCACTTCATGCTTAAAGAGAACACCCCACTCCACTATGTGTTAGTTCATTACTAATGGACACTAATTCAAGCTCTTAACTTTTATTGCTCAATACTCTAGTAGGTTACCAAAAATGTCTTAGGGGGGATTGTAGGAGTTACCACCTAATGTAAGCCATTTTCGGTGGAAGGTAAGTCATTTTGGATGTGGGTTTTCTTGTCCCGCATTGGTAGTTTGACAAGGGGCTTCATTATTGGAGTATTATACTACATACATACATATATATATAATATATAATATATATTATATATATATATATATAATATATTATATATAAAATTTAATAGTATAGTAATAGAAAATAATAGTACTAGTATGAAGTAGACTTGTGCATGCGCAGTTGATATTTTTTATAAGGTTCTTCTGTTGGAGTATTATATAATTGCCTATCTAACTCAATCAGAAGAAGACATTAGACGAAAAACACTAGAAACACCTTAGAGAGAGTATTGAGCAATTCTTGAGGAACTCCATCCTCAATTTCGAGTGTACGATCTTGGGGCGTTGTGTATACCTTGGGGGGCGTCCGTTATTGATCCTACACTGGGTGTTGGCGAAATTTGCTTCTAAGGCAGTGGCCTCCATACCACGACACAACAAATTGGTAAATTCGTTCTAACTTCTTTGTTATTAATTATTCTTGATTCGTTTTGTTGATATACAGTAAGCTATTATTTCCTAAAAATATTGCATGCAATCTCAGGAAATTCCAAAGTGCGAACAAACATGTCAGACTAGTTTTTTTAGCAGGCAGTGCGTGCTTGACATTTTAAACCTTATCTTAATAGTGAATAATAATAATATGAAAAGGATTTGTCTACTGAGTGGTTGATTATAATTTTTTTAGCACTTAGTACATACTAATAGATAAATTAGTAAGTTAATCATCATGTTTATTTATTAATTTATTATTTATACCACAATTCTAAGTTTATTATTTTGTCTTCAAAGTGTTTTAATGTCAATTTTAATTTCAAAATTTAAAAATAGTTACAGTACATTATTAACTTGCTTAATATTACACATGGTAAGTTGCTTTTAATTGATATTTTGGTTATTGATTTTTTTATGCAGTTATTATGAAATTTCGTGGAATATTTTTGTATTGATTAATTGTTTATTTTTTAGATAGTTATTTAACTTGATGATATGTAATTATACTTTGCCAAAGGGAGGGGGTTAGATTGGTAATTTCGAGGGGACACCACCGCGACCTCCCTTCCCTTATATAATAGAGACTAGTATTTTTTGCACGCGATGCGTGCGTGAGTATGTGTCAAAGAAAGAAATGTTTATAAATTTGTTTTATATCAATAATTCTTTGGTTTTTAGTTCTTCATTCATTGTTATTCATATATGAAGTATGTCAAAAGAAAGAAATATAATGTTGAAAAAAACTTATGCTTAAATAATAAAGATTAGTAAATAATAATGTTAGAAATATACTTAATTAGTAGACTMATTTTATAGTAGATTACGGTTGTACGATACAACTACGACACTAAATTTTCCAATTAAGTTGGTTCACTAAGTATGGTATCATGAATATAATATGATTAGTGTAACCCAACTTTTAATATGAAATTCTTAGTTTTACATTTTTGTTCTTATTGTCTATCAAATTATTTTGTTAAATGAATTCTTTTTTATTAGTGTAACTTAGCTTATGAAATGTTTCATTGTTACATGTGTATTATCATTAGAAAAGAAAATCACTCTAAATATTGTTTAATTAGTATAGTTAACATTTCAAATGCAATACCATATTAAACTTGTTCAACATCTGAAATGCTAAACACAGTCGCAAACGACTTAAATTAAAGTCGCAATTTCAAGTGATTGGACTCATTTGCCCTTACGTTAAAAAAAACTTTCTCTCACTAGAATAGCTTTTTATACCACCCTAACTTCACCGACCACCGTGAACCACCACCGACAATCACGATTGACACATTTCACCCGTTAGGCGTCGGAAATTACACCGGAGCACATCGGATTAGTCAATSGCAGAGGAACACGAGGTACATTTCTCGACCACGCTCCAGATTTCCTTACTAACCATGGCCCACTCYCCCAAAATAGGCGAGGAAGACCATGGCCAGCTCGCCCAAACCAGGCGAGAATAACCATGGTCTGGCCGCCTTATTTAGGAGAYGTGACCATGGTCACTCTCGCCTGTTTTGGGCGAGCTAGCCTTGGTGGTTCTCGCCTATTTTAGGCGATAGAGCCTTGGTTCTTCTCGCCTATTTTGGGCGTGATTCAATTTTTTAAAAGAAAAATTCGATTATTTTGTAAAATTAAATATAATTTAACTGATCGTCAAACTATATTATAATTTAAATTCAATTTTTCGATTTACAATTGCATTCGATTAAATTAATTGGAGGCCATGTGTACTACGTAAATAGATCTTTTCGCGTATTATCTTCATGAAAACTTAATTCAATTTTAATTTTGTTTATATATATTAAATTCCCATATCGTCAGAGCATTTCGTTTTAATTTAAATTTGATAGTTTAATTATAATTAATTTCAATATCGATTTACATAATTGCATTTCCGTGAATCTTATTTCGCGGCGCTTGTATATACTAATTTAAATATATTTTGGATTGTCACCTATCGGTTGGGACGAGACAGATTGCAAACTCGCACTTCTATCATATCGATAAGACGCGTTTTTCCCGTTAAAGCCATTGAATGGGGTTAAGAGCTGTGGACAATCAAATTTAGGCTTCTTCTTAGCACTTAACCACCCGTTCAGACTCGTTAATGGGGATTGTTTGACATCTTGTTGCATTTGCAACGTGGGAAGCCGGAGAAGATGCATGGATATTGGATCGCTCAAACGTAGGCATCCGAAGAGGAAAGGGGGTTGGTTGTCCTTCTCGAATATAAGAGTTCATCTAGGGGTCGGTTTATGCGTTCGTTTGTAATGAGAGAAATATGGGAAACACAATCCGGGTCTAATGTATATGAAGAGGGTGGTCACCGGCAGGTTAGGTACATTATATCCCCCGCTAGTAATATTGGTATTGAGGTCCAAATGAACAATGTGTAAGTAAACCTGCTCCGGATTCTCAGAGCTGATTAGTATGAACTTTCCTGAGTTGAACCGAACAAGAAAGCACATAAGACAACTGCAGAGATTGGTTTGAAGAGGGCAGAAATCTGACTAGGTAGATCGCCAGCTAAATAGCTACTCACATTCAGCAGTTTAAGCAATACAGTACTAATATTGGATTGATTTTGATGATACCGACTGTTTACTCGCACTTTATTTGGCGCATCCTGAGTTGTGTAACCGTCCTTCCAACCTTATCCACATGTGCATACTGTTTGGAGTTCAATAACAAGACAATCGTTTACAAGTATTGTTGGTTTCCTATAAGTTTTGAAATGATGACACAACCTATAAGGAAATAGGATTGAATTAAAGTATGAATCCCTCTGTTGGTTCTGGGAACCAGCTAGTTTAGAGAAACTTGTTTCCCTAGACAAAGTTAAATTATGTTCATGAGAATGTTTATGAACTAACTTGTTTATACAAGGGAACAGCTCGATTACATAAAGAGCTCATTTCGCTGGATGCAGACGTACGAAGTGTTCCTTCGACTGTCTATTCTGAAAGAACAGTCATAAATCTTTTTGTTAATGCCCATGTTAAATTGTTATATGTGCAAGTAATAGATCTTTTCCAAGACTTGGAATAGATGTAGAATACTTTCGAAGTTTCGAGAAGAAAGCTGCTGCTCAAAATTGAAGTAATTAATAGAAAGGATTACCAAGTTCTTAAGATTGCAATGAAGATTCGTGAAGATTTATTTAAGAGTTTAAATTCAAGGATTCATGACTATGCTAGATGTAGTGTGACTAATTGAAGAACTAGAATGCTTAAGTGTTTTTGAGTATGTATGTGAATCTGGGTACAAAGCTGTGGGACAGATCTCATACACCACTCAGAGAACCAAGCGATGGGAAACCAGTAGTCTGAATGAAATGTTGGCTTTCGGTTTTTGAAAGGAGCGTTTTTCTAAAAATTATTTTTCAAAGATAATTTTGGACAAGATATTTGCAGCTGAATTATAGATGAGTATATATTATATTACCTTAAAACTAGGGAGTATATATCTTGTTCGATCAAAATCTTAGATAAAATCGAACAAGATAAATCTTCATAAAATAATCTTTGCTGTTTGCAAAGAATAGATTATGAAAACTAGCGTTAATTTAATTAAATATACGTTCTATACTATCAAATTCTTACTCTCTCCACCGATATTAAAAGAGAGAACTACCTTTGAGAGAATAAACACCAGGAAAGCACTGTTCTAAACATTTAAGTCAATACACGACATACATCGAGCAATACACGTTTCTTACTGCTTTCTAGATTAATTTCATAGAAGAATATGTTCTTGTAAGGGCTATCAACAGAGGGTTTTGAAGCCTGGTATGTTTGATGAGTTCAAACACAAGTTGGACTTACGAGTTGTGAGTCGAAGTTGCACATTCAGGTTGAGTTGGGTTGTACTGTTCCCGGAGTAGGGAACAGTCTTTTTAGAGTGAGCAATTCTTTGTTTTCAGAGTTGATTAATAAAAGCTTAGGGTAGGAGGACGTAGCCAGAGTTGAGTGTAACCTCGTTAAAGACTACTGGTTTCTTTTAGCTGCTTTATTTCATTCCGCTGCGTCTTAGGAAAGCCCAAATGGTTCCTTATCATAGATCAAACAAAAAAGAAAAATTGGTTCACAGTCGATTATTACTCATTCACCCCCCCCCCCCTCTTCAGTATCTTAGAACCTTCAATTGTCTATCAGAGTCCAAAGGTCTTCTTGTAGAGTAACATCTAAGAAGTCAAGCAATGAGTACTCAAAGAATTAGGAGCAATGGATATCGATTAAGCAAAACACCGAATTTACGGAAGCAAACTATGCATGGTGGAAATAAAACGGATCAAAATGTATTATGGGATTGACTATGGTGCTGGCTTGTGAGTCAAACAATGGTCCTAATAAGATCATGAAGACTGACTCTGAAGTGGAACAAGACTCCAAAGAAAGAGCAGTGAAACTGGGGACTGCAGATTACAAAGTGCGGGAGAGAAAAGCCAAGCAATGTAAACTACTAAACAGGCTTAGTGGAGCAGAGTATAACCGAATTCTGAGATGCAGCTGGTGCAAAAGAAATTTGGGATACTCTGAAACTTGCTACTGAGGAACCGGAGGTAAAAGATCCAAATGATTTGCTACATTGTCTAAATATGATTATTGCTCTATGAAAAAGGTTGAAAGAAATAATGATTGTTTTCGTAGCATTCATACAATAATCAATGTCTTAGATCCCTTGGGAAAAGTTTTTCTGATGAGGATCTTGTTGAGAAAAGTAATCGCGCAGTTTAACAGGATGCATGAGACAGCCAGATCACTGCTATTTCTGAAGCCAAAGATTGTCTACATTGTCGTCTGAACCAGCTGATTGGTTCCCTTGACGACATACGTTATTAATTGACTATTAAGATTGAGAAGAACCAGCCAGAGCAATGCCTTAAAAAGGCAACAGTAGCGAGGCATGAAGATGAAATTGCATGGATTGCCAAAAGATTGAGCAAGAAACCTCCGTTGATCAGAGGAACGAAAAAAAAAAAAAAAAAAAAAAAAAAAAAATTCAAGGTAAAAACTTTAAAGGAAAAACTAACACATCTTCTGCAGGGTGTTTTAAGTTGTTGGACAGAGAAGGACATACTCATCAGGAGATTGTCCAAAGTGGAGGACAAAAACAGTTATTTCAAGTCTCAGAGGAACGAGCATTTCAAAAATGCTTGTATCGCATCAATGTGGTGTTCTGACTCTATGATAGTATGGAGATGAGGAATCACCTAACCTACGTGTTTTGCGATGACTTGCCTTTGCAAAGCATAGAGGGAAACCAACACTGATACCGGAACCAGGGAGGGGAACCAGCACAATTAAGGAAGTGCATGATGCCAAGAAGATGTATTGCGAACTGAACAAGGTAAATCTAGAAACACTTAGGCGAGGATTGCATGAGTATTGACAGAGATATATGCTAGCTTGTATAGATCCTTGTTATAGATGAATGTTATCAACTAGGTAAACATATACATAACTTGGCTAAAAGAAACTAAAGACAACGTGACTGAAATGTGAAGTTGCTATTGACCAGTCGTGATCACTCGAAGAAATTTGTCATGTACTGAAAGCCATAAGTGGCAGAGTGAAGTTTTAATTGGACAGTGTAAGGTGGAACTGGGGAAAGGCAATCTTGCCAAACCAAATATCAGTTGATGGGTGAAAAGATCTGTGTCTCCTGGTTCACAAAGACTTGTCAACTCCAAGTGAGTCAGTTATTTTCGAGAGCCTAGAGGAAAAGCACTTTTGTACGAGAAATTCTCTTGTTGAAGCCTTGAAATAACTGAGTCTAGCAATTAGAGATTGATCTTCACAAAAGGAATGCTTTACTCAAAGCTGACACTATGATGTTCCCCCATAGCATAGTGATGAAATCAGGTTGAAATTAATAGATGAATATGATGGAACGTGTGATACGCTTGACCTACATGCTGAGATTCAATAAATTGAAAGAGGGAAACAGCCAGCATTACTTAACATGTCTATGAGATGGTATGATTCTGAATCTCAATTTACAACTTGAATCCTTGAAAGTGATGTTGTTTTCTTAAAGAAAAACAATGAGTGTTAATGAGATCGATTGAACAAGAGAGAAAGAACTTCATGAGACTAAAGACAGTGAGTGTAAGTTATGACTGCCATGGATCAGGGAAATTCCAAAGAGGTAAGTATGTTTTCAAGAATGACATGCTGTGTGTTAATGTGGTAAAATGGACAACAAGATTCCACGAGTGTCTGCTAAGAAAATTAGTTGAATAAGAACAACTAAACATGGTGAAGTTGGTTTGGAAAAAAAAGATCAACTGAGTGAAATGGTGTGTGGAAAAGGGGACCCAAGAAATTGTGTTCCTAAGACTAATGTCTTGATTGTTCTTAAGGCTAAAGTGAGAGAATACCATATTGGATATGTTGGACATGGATGCTCAAGAACATGTCCCGAGATAAAAGAGCAATTTCTCTCTGTACTTAATGGCAGTGTTACCTTTGGATGATAACCACAAGTGGAAAACCATCACTGGTTTAGGTAAGGTAGGGTAAGACACTTTCCAATGCAATTGATGATGTTATATTATCGTTGAAGGCGTATGCAACATAATCTTTTGAGCATTTACACAAACTGTGTGACAAGGAAATAGGTTGAGTTTTTAAGCCAATTTGTCACATAGTTGACCCAAAGGATGAACTTATATGTGAGGGAACCAGGAAACATTGTGTTTACATTACAGTCTTGGAATAAAATTCCTCAAAAATAAGTCTATCTGTTTGAAAGCTGATGTTAGAAACAAATCAATGGATTTGGCATAGAGATTTGGCATCGCGAGTCTTACACTTCTGAAAAACTTAAGGTCTCAAAGACCTGGGTGATAGACTTCATACATCAAGATGAGCGCAGACAAGTTTGTTCCGAATGTGTGTTAAGGCGGCAAACAAGTCTAAAATCTCTTTTAAGCTCTAAACACTGTTTGAAAGTACCAGCAGGCCCTTCGAACTTACAATTGATTTGTGCGGTCCATTTGAAGTTCAAGCAGTCGAAAGGTCATAGACAATGTATGTGTTATTGTGTTGCATTTTCCAGGTACAACTGGGTGTAACTGGCTTCACTCAAACAGATGAGACTTTTTGATGAATGGTGCTCTGGGTAAAGCGTGGAGAACATCTCCATACACAGCTTGTGTCTCAGGTTAAGGTCAGATCATAGGTACTGAATATTAAGTATCTGCTTCATTAGTTTACTGCAGGTAACATGGTATAGTCACAAAGCTTCTTCCCCCAGAACACCACACAGAAGTGTTGTTTGAAAAGAAAGAATAAGAAATCTAGGAGAATGGCAAGAACCAATGCTTATTGGAAAGTGGTCCCCTAAGAGTTTTGGGTGTGAAGCGTTTGAAACTGCTTGCCATATACTAAATAGAGGATCATTAGGCCAAAGCTAAAAGATCCACGAACTCCGAAAGGCAGAAAAACCAATATTGCATCCTTTCGATTTTGGATGCAAATGTTTGTCACACTAACATGCAGAAGAAACCGCTTGAATAAATTTGACCTAGGATGTGCGGATATTTCTAAACTAGAGAACAAAACCTCAAAAGCTCGGCCTTCAAACACGCGTCAATGTTAAAACACGCAAGCTATTTGGAAGTCCAAAGCTCACCGGTTTTTACAAAAAACCGCAGCTTTTAACCTCTGACTTTAGATGCAAAAAATAGGAAAATCCAAAAAGCCTGCGTTTTTACTTTAACCGCAGCTTATGTGTTAAGTAAAAACAAATAAATTAAGCAAACACAATTAAACTGAAGCTCAGCCCAATGTCACAAAGCGGACCCGCCATATTCAAAAGCTCCTTAAAATATAAACTAACCCTATTCTCCCTAAACCTCACTCTCTCTTCCTCTTCATTCAGTTTCCCCTTTCTTCTCTCCTTCTTTCCTTCATCGACCTCTCGTGTTCCTCTCTTTCCTTCTCCGATCCCCTCCTTTCCATCACCAACCACAACCCTAAACCTTCCTTTCTTACGTCTTTACTTTCACGCCTCTACTTTTTTATCTTCTCCACATTTCACGCTCGCTCTTCTCTCTTATCTATTAGCTTTCTCTCTTTTTTTCATCTTTACGCCGCTAATTTTCGAACCCATCGCCGCTCTTGTGACGCGATACCAGCTTCCCTCTCCTGCCGCCGTTTGCGCCAAATTTTGAACCATCCGCCGCTCCATCTCTCTGCGTCGTTGCGCTCTACCTATCGCCGCGGTTTTGGTAAGTTTTTTTTTAGGATCACCATGTAATTTAGTCGGTTATGATTATATTTTTGATTTTTATTTTAGTGTTAGTTTTTCGGCTATTGATGTATTTAGATCTTGTTGTTCTGGTTTTTTAGCCTTTTGTTTTTATTTTCGAGGGCTTTTGTTTTTTAGTAAAAAAAATCTGTGTTTTTGAAACAAAATTTGTGTTTTTTTTATTTACTTTGATTTTTCCGATTTTTTCATGTTTAATATATTTTGCGAGATTGTGGTTTGTTGATTTAGTTTTGTTGGATTTTGTTTTCGGATTTTCAATGTTATTTATTCTGTTAGTTTTTTAGGTTTTTGAAGTCTCGGTTTTGTTCTGTTTGTAAAAAAAAATTCTATGTTCTTTTATGAAACAACAATATAATCCGTGTTTGTTTATTTTATTTTTGATTTTTCGATTTTTTTCTGTTTTTATTTGCTGAGATCTGGTTTGCTTGATTGTTTTGCTATGGATTTTGTTTCGATTTTCAATTTTCATTCTGGTTAGTTTTTAGGTTTTGATCTCGTTTTTTTGGGTTTTTTAAGTTCATGATCTTATCTTCAGAATTATTCGACTTATTGTTATTGTGTTACGATATGGATTTATTATGATTTTTGATTTAAAATTTTGAATCTCTGATTTATTCTTTTAGTTATATTTGTTGCAGATACAGTACAATTTATGAGTACAAAGGGCTTGATTGTCTCGAATCTGATTTATGAGTGAAGGGTTTGATGATTTTGAAGTCGAGCAGGATGTGTTATGAGATTGAATCTTTATTTGTTGCAGAAACAGGTATATTTTCCTTGTAATGTTATGTATAGTATGTAAATACTCTATCGTATTACCAATTAATATTGTACATTTTGCTTTACATTTTATATATGAAGGTTTGTTCTGTTTTTTTACTTTTTATTTTCCTATCAAATCTTTTAGTTTATAATTCTTATAAAAATATTCACACTGACTATTGAATATAAGTATAACAATAAAAAATTGGTAAAACAATACGTTGCCTTAAACATTTCGTAAAAAAAATCTTGCAGCAAAAGCTGGGTTTTTAAGACATAACCGCGCATTTAATGGGTCAAATGCCTGCGGTTTTGCCATTAAAAACACGCAGCTTTTGTTTGTCAAATGCTGCAGTTTTGCCTTACAAAGCCAGTTTGTGGTGTTAAATGCTATGCGTTTTTTAAACGCAGGCTTTTGATTCAATTAACAACAAGCTGCGCTCCAAAAGCGCCGGTTCAAACCGCAGCTCTTTGGGTTATATTTGACCGCAGCTTTTGATGTTTTTTGTAACTGTGCTTTGGATATTTTCATCAAAGTCAAGGCATTATCAGAGTCTTTACAAAGGACTCTTGTGTGTTGGGAGGAGTGATTCATGTTGTAGTTTGATGAATTAATGTTTCTGAGATTCACAGGTTTGAACCAGATGAGATAATTGCGACTTCTAGAGTTTCACCATCGGACCATGCTGCTGGTTCTCCAAATCGATAGAGCAAGCTAACCTAGGCCTCAACCTACTGGGTCCACCAGAAAAATCATGGTGGAGAGCCTCAGAGGAAAGATGATTGGGAATATAGGTAGGCACACAGGTCTGATGTTCTCCACAGAGCATGACAGGTAAGAGTTCGGGGAAACAGCAATCAAAGTACAACCAATGTTACAACACCTGAACTTGAGAAAAGAGGAGGGTAGGGGAACAGCATGATTGAAAGCTCCTTCTTTTATTTTTTTATGGTTTTCTCGGAAGAGGGAAGCATTGTAGATCTGCTGAGTTCCCAAATTGAATGAGGAAGCACCAAAATGATTCTTCACTGCTAAAGTTTTAAATACAATTTTCTCCTACCCCTGATCAATCATTAGCAATATAATAAGGGATTCAAACAAGAAGAAGTGTTTATCAAACTTTTTGTGGCTATTCTATTATTTCTGTCTGGCATGAGAACCAACTGACTATTACGAATGGCATTAATGATCCTGGATTCGTATCTAGCATGCTAGTGAGCTGATAAATCAGTATTTCAAAGGAACAAGTTTCGGTACGTGGCTCATTGGTTCTATAGCAGACTGGTTCTCTTCGTCACGACCAATGGGTATTCAGAAACCAATTGGATGATCTAGGGAACAATTCTCCAGAAGTACAGTTTTGTTGAATTGAAGTTCCCTCCTCAAAACCTTAAGTCCCTTTAATTGTACT
>SNQN01007893.1:12379-31464 GCA_008642245.1 Bassia scoparia | reverse complement strand
AATTGGGCAGACTTATAGGAACTAGTATACATCTGATTCTGAATCGGAGACCTGGAAGTGGAGTTAGGGGCACTTTGTAGGCAATGTATTGGTCTATTTTCAGAATACAGAACCTTCTGTTGAAGACGCAGATACGAGCCACTTTGGAAGTACGTGATCATTTAGTGGCCTCTTACGCCTATGAAGCAACAGTTTCTCTGGGGTCTTGCACCGGATATGCGCTATTCCTGCAATTCCCGACTAACAAGAAACCTATATTACGTCAAAGTCTCTCTAAGGTTTAGTGAAATTAGCAAAGTATAGTACGGAGCATGACACAAATTGCAGGACTATATACAAGGCTCCATTGGATATCTAGTAAAAATTCGACATTAGAACACACCCTAATTCAGACTTTAGAAGAGGTTTGTAAGAAATATTGGCCGAGAAGTGAAATTGAACCTTATGACTTAAAAAAATTTAAAAAAGGTGGTTTCTGTATGAGAAGTAGGAATATTGAATGTTTGAAAGCTAATTGTAAGTGTTAAAAAGGTCCTCCCAAAAACAAAAAGAGATATCGAAAAAATACAATAAGTCACGCGCAGCAATAATTTAACACTTGAATTCGAGTATAAAACGCAAAATAAACTCTAGGGAATGATTACAAGGGTTCTGTAATAGGAGAGGTATTTTGTTGATTAAGATGTATAATAACGGAATATCGAAAAAGGCGCTATTGTGATAGAGGAGCAATACGACAAAACGCAATACTAACTTCATTTCGAGCAGCTAAATACCATACTTACAGACATGAGTATAAGGGACCTGGTGCTGGTGATAATGAGAATATGGAAGTCTGAGAACAATTGTAGCAGATTCGACAGAAAAAGTCTAAAGCACACACATTGGATTGAAAAGCCAAATATTCACAAAATGCCTCATATTATTACAACATTCACGAGTAGTGAGGTTTTCGAAAAAGCGATGATATGCTATTATTTAGAAATCGGCCTATCCGTGTTGTTAGTTAACTGATAAAGCAAGTGCCGAAGAATGTCATTCGCCCAAGAAATTGCCTAAGGTTAGGAAGGGCCTCACTACACTGAGGTCCAATTTCAAAACCTACCACTGAATCTAAATTGAGTGATGATTATGGATGAAAAAGTATGGAAAAAGTATATCCTTCTTATTTGGTTGAAGCACTATCGACAGTAATTGAGAAACTTGATAACCTGCATAAAGGCCTGAAGCCATAGCGGCGGGTAATAGCGCGAATAACCTTTTTGTATAGTTTCAAGGCATAATGAAAGCAATGGGTTGTCGATCAAATTTTACCAACTAATTGCAAAAACAGAAGATAAAGATCTAACGCCTTATGCAAGTAGTTAGATTCTCCATTAAGGTAAGCTTGAGCTTTTGGTGTAGAACTCACTGCAAAGAATTTAGCAAAGGACGAAAAATAGTCTCCAAGGAAGGTTATAGTGAACCTTCACTACGAAATAGGTTCATCACAAGCAAGCCAAAATAATTACATAAATGAGATTAGTATTCGAAAATATAGGAACTAACGAGACTCTAAAGAGAGTCTGAGGATCCAACATATCTACCCAAATGGTGTCTACAATCCCCAGCATTTGAAGTCGCCAAAAACTGTAGGGCTTCGCCCACCAGATCCTTAAGATAGGGGCGTGACCTCAGCGTCAAGTGCTCATGGCAGCTATGACATGAATCCGCAATAGTTGATGGCGAATGTCGGAGAATCTAGTGTGGTGGTCGTCAGAAATTAGGGGATCAGCCAAGCCCATATTCAAACAAAAAAATTTTAGCCAAAAATGGGATAGTGAGCGATACTAAAAATAGTTCAGCTGGGTTATTCACAGGAGCCGAATTAGTGGCCAACTAGTGGCCCCATCAAATAGGATCAGTACCAACCAAGTAGTGGGTTCGGGACAATAGGGTACGGGAATACAGGAAAGATCTGTAACCCAATTTCGCCCGCAATGTGCGCGCCTCTACTCGGTCTCATTGTAGTCCATAAATCATAACGAATTGATATTCAAAGAGCTATTGAATTGTCTATGAAAAAAACACAACTAATTCATACTAGGATGATGTATATGTCTATATGTACAAACCAAGACTTCTACAATGGACAGGAGCGATCATTTTTCTTGATTGTTAGTCAAAATGTTATACAGGTGACTTAGAAAACCGGTCGTTACCACATACGAATAATCTGACTTATGTCGCACACAATTGCTCGATTAACATTTAACGAGTGTTTAAAACATATATACCATGTGTGACAGAAACAATATGGAATAGCTAATCAGACATGAAACAAAGGTTTTGTGAGCATAATAAATATGTTATGCAATTATCTCCTTACCATAGTATAATTCAAGCAAAATGCCAAATAATCAAATTGTTTGATTCTATATATCACAGATCTCACTATTTCGAATTGCAAATTCGCAAAACTACGTGGAGAGGACAAACAACGCGGTAGATATGAAAAGGTAAAAATATGGGTATAAGAGAATATAATTGAAAATCCAAGAAGCATACGTAAACTATGGACAATACTCGAGAACGAAGAATAGAATACACACATATTTACGTGCCAACGATTAAGATGATGAGTGATAATTACATTGTTTAAAAATTTGAAATTAGACAAAATCATAAAGCAGATTGAGTTTATGCTCTTGACAAATTATATAGAAGTAGCAAGGGGAATTAAAAAGTAGTGAAGAGAGGTTTTTGGTGAGTAATCTCAGATTTATACCTTTTTTCGGCTGGTTGATTACATCGATACAGAATCGATGCTTTGGCAAATTGCAAAACCATCTTTGGAATGTGTCTCTGGAAATTGAGAGAGAAATAGATGTGTCTCGTGACTTGTGTCTGGAAGTGTGTCTCGGAGGTGTGAAATTTGAAGACTTGTCTGTGAATTTGTGTCGGTTATGTGTCCGCCAAATTTCCTCGGACTGAGCATAAGGGAACGGGATCATATTTATAAGAGCACGAAGCAAATTCGAGCAGTGGCAATACCTCTTAGCGTATTGTAGTGTAAGATTATTGAAAGACGTATTAACGCAGGTGGGGAGACGTAATTAAGCTCAGACATCTTCTAGCGTATATACGCTTCTCACTTTCCATATGGTTTTTGGCAATCGTATGTAATGTGTTGAACGTATATACGCATGCATTGAGCGTATTACGCTCCTGGTGAAGCGTATAATACCGGCATCTGCGTATATACGCTCAATGATTTCGTATATACTTTTCAAAACTCGAGAATATTTCGTTGTCACTCAGATTTTATATTCGTGATTTCCCTTGATTCGACGCTCTAGCACACCCTTGCTCTCAAACAAGGAGTTCTAATGATCTACGAAGGTTTCACAGTATTTCCGGAGTATTTCTAAATTATTGCCACGTATTTTCTGCTATATCTGCGTAATTTAAACATTGCAAATTCATAGAAATCATAGAAAAAATCAGAAAAATAATTTAAATTTGGCGGATTCAGAAATGTGACGGACATGACTGAAGATCAAAAAGCATGAGAATCGCAGTGAAAACCTTTGAAACCTTTGAGTTTATCGAGAAAACCGAAAGAAAATATCGTTTTCCTTGTAAGTGACCTTGGCTCAATAGTTCCGATACGACTCACGTATTTTCCAATTTCGTGAGTTCAAAGCATCTTTTCTGAGTCGAAAACCAAACCAGACGCGGTATGTTCATACGGATTACTCATTTGGGAGACACATTTTCAGGGTTCTACATATAACGCATCGTGGCTATACGTGAACGTTACTCCTTTGAGTTCTCCCATACTGACAGCCGAGAGGATTACTGAGGGTAGCACCTCAAGGATACTGCACCAGCCAACACGATCATTCTGTGTAGTAGAGGAGTTATTTCGGGGACTAATAATGTGCAATTGCTGTCTGATTCCCCTAGTTGATGGATTCTTTCTGGAACTGTCGTTACTTGCGGAGATGGATGGAATAGATATACTTCATGCAAATTGCGCACTTGACAAGGATCCTAAACGGATAGTGAATCGATACAGACACCTGCAACTTTCATCTAACCCAAGAGGTCAAACGGAGGCATCGATATGGACACCGCTTTAATTCTTATGAGTCAAATGGAGGCATCAGAGTGGACAATGAGGATAATAGTACCTCTACTCCTTGCAGAATTTGGCTCTTGTAGGATAGTCGTGAACGGAAGTTGATCAGGTGAGTCAAGCACAACCTGTTCACTAGAAATCCTCCCAAAGGTGAGGAATCAATCAGAAACAATACGGTTGTGAGATATTCGCCACAAAGATTTGAAGCTAAACTGGGCTGGCGCGTATCGTGTGAATCAGAAAGGCCATGATGGTTGAATGAACGGATATGCAAAATGGTTAGTAACAAAGACATATGCAAACGCAAATGCAGGCATAAACAACACTGCCGATGCAGGTAAAACTAAAAACACATTCTATTTTGTAAGGTACGAATGGTGTATGTTGGTCTTTCATTTTAACGAGATTTTTACTCTCTGCAAAACTCAGTCCAAAGCGCGGGCTTCAGTAGTACATGACATTTGTCCTGCCCAAAAGGTCAAATGATAAGCACACCCTCCGACAAACACAAGTTCGAAATCGAGAGAGCCTAGGTCCAATGGACATGGACCTAAAAAGGGCAGATTCCTTACGCAGACAGCCGTATTCCAAGTATAGCACCTCAAAAAATTTAATGCTTCAAATAATTTTAAATTTTAATTTTTTAATCATTTTTCCTAAGAATTTTTCTGAATTTTTTCTAAGGACTTTGCGCGATTTTTCGGAATACTCGTTCAACGATTTTAGACTTATTTTCATTTGGCGCATCGATTGATAATTAAAATTATGAACCAAAATTCTCTCCCAAAAATTCACACAACATTTTGCACATGGCACCTCATCACTCCTGGCTACTTGTAGGAAAATTGTTTTACATATTTTGTTCATATTTTCCGATTATGGTTAACACTTCTGAATTTCATAAAGCAAAAACAGCAAAATCCATCAGAGCATATGCCGAGCCATACCCGTAGATTTGGCGAGCCATCCAGACAGCGCAATGCTCGGGGTCAGACGAAAATCCACAGAGCTATTCGTCGCGTAAAATACTATTTCAAGTTCAATACATCAATACTGCAACGAAATTATTAACAAACATCTATACGCGTTTAAATCGCGTAATTGTTAGCATGTTTATATACGATTATTGTCGTATGCTGTATATCTCATTACAATCTCGCTATTTCTCGAGGTAATGACTACTATTCGGGACGAATATTAATGAAGCAGATAAAAATCCGATACACAGAATATCAGATAATAAAAATATATATCGTATATCATCACGTACGATTCATCTTAGAGTCATTCCATATCATCATCGCAATCAAGCTAGCCGAGGCCTAGTTCAAGCACTCTGTCCTAACAAATCACGGAAACGTATCTAGAGACGTAACTCAGCGCACTCAATTTTGAGGCTGTAATGTGCGCACGAACCTTATTATTTCCTCTATAATTTTGGAGCCAGATTTCGACCCTTTGTTGCTCTAAACATAGGAGCCTTTCTTACAGTAATCATATACCACGTGATCATGAACTTTTTTGGCTGGAGACTTGTCAATTAATCTCTCTGTTGTCCAACTTCTCTCTCTCTCTCTCTCTTTCCTTTTTCTCTCTCTCTCTCTCTCTCACTCTCCTCTCTCTCTTTCTTCTCTTTCTCTCAATCTCCTCTCTCTCTCTCTCTCTCTTTTTCTCTCGAAACACTCATCAAACGCATTCAAACGTAAAAGGAATCTTAAAGGCTCTGTTTGCATAGGTCGACGAGGTTTTCAAGGGTTCTAAGGTTCGACAAGGGTTCCTAAGGTTCCAAGGAAGCGTTCTTGGTCTTCGACGTCGTGTTGCGAGGTAGGTTTGAGGCCAACATCTCAATTCTAAACCCCCTTTTGCATGCTTGTGTAGAAATTTGACTTTCTATGTAATTTGCAGGTAATACGGATCAACAAACGATTTCACAATTCAAATTAAATGCAACCTTAAGGCATAACATTCAATTCCTRGTACGAGTTCTTGCATGCTTGTCTCACAAAAATAATATGCTTTAACAAAGACCTGCAAATTTCGTGTTTCACGCCTAATAAGATAACTATSGACAAGCGGCATTAGGCTCCTGTAATACGGAATTAACAACACATGCCACAACAAACTAGACACTATGTGCATAGTATTCTGTTAAACAGCCCGCCTAGTAATTTTGCATGCTTAGGGTTTCAAACGAAAAAGTTGTTTGTTGTTGTCTTTTGGATAATGAACTCGCAATAACTGAGTAGAGGCCGCTAGATGCGGGGGGGTGTTGTGCACTACTTCACCCGTACCCTTGTCCCCTAATCCAGACCTTTAGTGCACTACTAGGCATGGAATCATTCGCCTTGCTTTATGCAATTATAGGCAAGGCTTAAAACGGGTTCTGCAGATTCCCAAAAGAAGTGCGGTGGCGACTTTCTCTACTCATTTCGAGTATAAACACACAACTCRKGGCATACTCACAATATGCAAAAGCAAGAATTTCATTTTAGCAAACAAATCGAGCCGCCCTTAAATTCTACCCCCCGGAGCAGAGGTACCAGACCCAATCCGCCCCGGTGACGCCCCGACYCCCGTACACATGTTAATACACCTGGGATAGCGATTACAAGTCCCTCTCCTAGGAAAATTAGTGTTCTGCCCGATGACTATTTGGATCATCTCTTCCATTTGTCTAAGGAGGGGTTCATGATGAACCTGTCCCATTTGGAAGTTCTGATCTTGGCCATGTGGATGCCGGTTATCCTTGTAATGGGCAAGATGAGGTGTCTCCCCAAAAGGATTTTGGTTATATCCAACTTTAGGCTGGAAAAATCAGCATAACTAGAGTTTTGTGTTCCTATCGCCTGGGGTCCCCCATAGGCATTACCTTATACATGTGATCCTTACCCCCRAGAGGTTGCTCAGGGGAGGATGCATTTGGCAAAAATAAGCCTGATATGGATAGCCCTGATTCCCAGTTTATGGAAAGTACGTAGATTGTGGCGGTTCTAGAGCAGCAGGATATGTACTTATACAAATAGTTGGGAAACAGTGCAWCCTCGAAGCCTAGAGGCTGCTCTACAAATACTTCTTCTTTCAAGTAGCCATTCAGAAAGGCTATCTTGACATTCATTTGAAACTATTTGAAATTCATGTGAGCAGCAAAAGCAATCAATATTCTTATAGCTTCAAGTCTTGCAACTGATGCAAAGGTCTAATCACAATCAATTCCTTCTTGCTTATTGTAACCTTGTAGAAAAAACCTAGCTTTATTTCAGACTATTGTACCTAGGCCATCCAATTTGTTTCTGAAGACCCATCGAGTACCAATAACTGTTATGCCTTCTAGTCTAGGATCAAGATGCCAAACACTGTTCCTTTAGAACTAGTTTAATTCATCTTGCATAGCCAATACCCAATCAGGATCAGACAGTTCCATTTTATAGTCTATTGGTTCTATACTAGACAGAAATGAGAAGAATGCCCAAAAGTTTTGATAAATAGATCTTCTAGTTTGAATCCCCTTATTAATATCACTCAAATTTTGGTTAGTGGGTTGAGAAGACTGACATTTGTAACTTTTAAAACCTGTGTTCAATTGTGCATTCTCTCTAGCATTACCACTAGGTACACGTTCCCCCCCCCCCCAAAACGATGCATTCTCCTAATATTCTGGGGAAATAGTATGCAAAGTGTTATGCTCTTGTTCTACTACCTGTTTCTTAGTGGGGTCAACTTGATCGTTGATAGTTCATGCTGAGTCGTTTACCTGTTCACCGTCTCCATGTGCATTTTCCTCTTCAGCTTCATCTTCAATGTTTTTACCAAACTCTCCATCACCATTTGGCGGTGGACCAGCAGGTGAGTCTAGTTCCCTTACCTGTGCATCATCTAGACGAGTGAATTGTTATCCTGTGATTCCAATAAGCCAATGGAATCATCTTCTATAACGTGTGGAATCTCAAAGAACGTGTTATATTCATTAAAAATCACATGGACACTCTCCTCAATYCACAAGGTCCTTTTGTTAAAGACCCTGTATGCCTTACTCCCTGTGGAGAATCCAAGAAAGACTCCCTCCTTACTCCTATGGTCAAACTTGTCCAATTGTTCCTTCCCATTATTATGAACATAACACTTACAMCTAAATATCCTCAAGTGTGCAATATTCGGTTTTCTGCCCCTTAGGAGTTCATAAGATGTCTTCTTCAAGATGGGACGAAGCATTGCCCTGTTAAAAAAAAGTAGCATGTTGTACTTACTGCTTCCACCTAGAAACTCTTAGGGAGACCACTTTCAATAAGCATTGTTTTGATCATCTCCTCTAAGGTTCTGTTCTTTCTTTCTACCACTTCATTCTGCTGCGGAGTTCTGGGAGCTGAAAAGTTGTGACTTACACCATTGTCCCTGCAGTAGTTAGTAAAACTTGCATTCTCAAATTCAGTACCATGATCAGATCTTAGCGCAACTAATGAAAAGTTCAACTGGTTCCGCCACTGTTTTACTAACACCTCGAACTCTTCAAAAGTCTCATCTTTGGAAGACAAGAATAGAATCCCAGAGTACCTGGAATAGTCATCAACCATAACACATACATACCTGTGTCCACTCCTACTTTGGACGCGTATAGGACCACACAAATCAATATGGATCAGTTCAAGTGGTCTGCTTGTGGTACTGATCTCTCTCTTTGGATTAAAAGATAATTTTACAGGATTTCCTTTAGCACACAGTAAATATACTATATCCACCAGATACTTAATGTCTAGCAAGCCAACCACTAAGTCATGGGTTTTGAGTTTGTTCAGAAGAGTAAGACTAGCATGCCCAAATCTTTTATGCCATAGCCACTGATTCTTTTCAGCGACTTCACTCAAATAGAGGGATTTATCCTTAGGGATTTGGTCCAAAAAGGTAATATAAATATCATCCAATCTGGTTCCTTGGAAGACCAGTTCACCTGTTTGATTGGTAATTATGTGACAAAGATCCGCTTGGAACTCGACTCTATTGCCTTTGTCAAGCAATTGGGATATGCTCAAGAGATTATGCTGCAAGCCCTCAACATAATATACATCGTTAAAATCTTGGGAAAGAGACTTACCGACCTTACCTAGACCAACAATGGTACCCTTACTGTTGTCTCCAAATGTGACTCTTACCCCCATCATAGGCTGCAAGTGAGAGGAACTGTTCCTTGTATCCTGACATGTGTCTTGAGTAGCCACTGTCCAAATACTAGTAGGTACCTCCTCTCACTTTAACCTGCAAAAGCAAATCAAACGTTAGGTTTAGGAACCCAATAATGATTGGGTTCCAATACATCACTAGTGAACTGCTTTCGGTCCTTTCTGACCCAAACCATCTTAACATGCTTAATGTTCTTGCTTTAGCTTCACTTCTTGTGAATACATTTGTGAATTATTTGTCCACCTTTACCACAGAAATTTCTCACATGCATATCCTTGGCGAACACATACTTACCTTCCTTGTATTCTTGAACCCATGTAATGTCTTTGGGTGACCACTTGGATTTGTTCTTCCTAGCAATATACCCTATACCAGCACGACTATTGTTTCCTTGAGTAGACACTATATGATCTAGATTGGTACGATTAGTCAGTAGTTTGTCGACATGTTTCTGACTATTTTCAAGCTCTCTGTCTCTGGTTTCAAGCATTTTCAAAAAAAGCACATTCCTTTCATCCATCGACTTAAAATAATTTTTCAATTTTTCTACATCCAATTTAAGACTTGAAACCATAGACTCATTATTCACATTGACAAAAGTGTCCAGCTTGCCCGTCTTTAACTCAAGAATTTCACAAACTAGATAACATATTTTTCCTTCATACTTATCTATCATCTGACTAACTTCAGGATCGGGATGAGTAGGGAGTATAGTGTACATTGCAGCTTTGGTCTTGACAAATTCACTATGCAATTCCTGAACATCATCCATTAGGAAGTTAAAGGCTTGCGATAGGTCAAGTTTTCTAAGATTCTTTGCCCTTTCCTTAGCTGCAGTAAAGTTGATTGGATCCTCTGGGTTTTGACTTAAAATCACTAGAGGACTAGTTAAGTTACAACCTTCATCATCGGAAGAATCATTTTGATGAAGTTGTGACTTAACTGTTTGCAATTCAACTTTACACTGGTCTAGGGCTACTTCTTGTTTAGCCTTTTCATTTTTCATTTGCATACAAATATCCTGCAAATGCTCACAACTAGCACTAGAAATTTCATAATTAACATTTTTCTTTTAAAGCTTCCTTTTTCCTTCCTTATAAGCATTTCTTAATTCTAAGACTTAATCATTCATAATTTCCAAACACTCAAGCAAATTATCTCTATTATATTCATACATGTCTTCACGAATATGACAGATAGCTACCTATTGAGAATTGGATTCTCCTATCTTAGCCATGAGACATCTGGTTGAGCTACTGTCTTTTGAACTGGTTTGGGAACCTGTTCAAGGATGGTAGTCATACAAACTTTGCCTGCTGACGGGTCTTCCTCCTCATCAGAATAAAATTCAAAGTTGCCCCACACGGCAGAAACCATAGCTCTCTTAAATGCTTTCTTCTCGTTCATAATGCTCTGTTCGTCCTTTCACTTGGGACAGTCTATGATTACATGCCCTACTTCTTCACACTTTAAACAACTTGCATTAGAAGAGTTAGTCTTGTTAAAATTCTTACCGTTCATGTTCTTCCATTGATTTCTGAAGTGTTTCTCGAAGCATTTGGCCATCATAGCAATGTCATCTTCTTCTTCACTGTTTCCTTTAGTGTCATGCCCTGTACTAGTTCCTTATCTATTTTCGCATAAACCAACATCTCATGTGTCATAAGGGAACCGATCTAACTGTTATAGTGTGAGAACAATTAGATCTTTTGCCTCATATACTGTAGTCACTTTTACTGTCCAAGCACCTATAAGGCTACGTAGCATCTTCCTTACCAAGTCCTCGTTAGTAAAGTTCTTACCAAGTGATTTTAGATCATTTACTATTGTTATGAAGCGTCCAAAACAATCATTGATACTCTCATTCTTATTCATATTGAAAGCTTCAAACTTTGACATAAGCAAATCAATCTTAGAACGTTTTACCTCGTTGGTACCTTCGTAGGTTAGTTTACGTGTATCCCAGATTTCTTTGGCTGACTGGCAGGCTAAGATTCTATCAGCCTAGTTCTCGGCAATGGCTTGTTGTAGGATGGATATAGCTTTAGCATTCTTCTCCAATGTCTTGTAATCCGTGCTTATGTTCGCTCTCCTTCTTCACATGAACCACTCCTGATGAGTCAATCTGCTTGACCACGGCTAGACCATTCTTTACAATCATCTAGCATTCATAAGCAATGCCCATGATGATGTTCTACATTTTGTTCTTCCACCAGCCGTAGTTCTTTCCATTAAATTTGGGTGTCTTGCTGTCGTATCCAATTGCTTGCATCTCCTGAGTACGTACTCATGATCAACTTCTCTAAGTGTTACCCGTACAAGAAGCTTAGGCTCTGATACCAATTGAAGGTTTCCCAAAGGTACTCAAGCAGGAGCGTGAATTGAGTGCATGTTAAAAATTTACAATTTGAACTGTTCTAGTGAGTAGACCAGTAGAACTGGTCTCGCAGCAGAATAATAGTAGAACAATACTTAAATAGTTTGAGACAATAAAACAAAGGCACACCAAATTTAACGAGGTTCACCCAACTATGGGTTACGTCCTCCTACCCTAGTTGCTTTTATTAATTCTACTCCGAATAAACAAAGAAACTCTTACTCTCAATGTATGTGAACTCACACACACAATGACACCCCACACTCAACCCAAGTGTGCTAACTTCGCACTTCAACTCACAAGCACTCGCAATTCAACTCAGAATTGTTACCCAATCACTAACTCCTTCGTTGGTGATTCAACACAATGCAATATCTCTGAATTACTCACTCGACGAGTTTATAAGAGTATAATAATCGCTCAATATGTGCGCATTCGTGTGAATGAATAATTATGCTTGCTCGATCTTAGACTAAGGATTTTTCCTTCTTTCAATGATAACTCTTTTATGATTGTGGACAGAAGTTCAACTACGTGAGAACGCATGCACAACAAGAAAAACGTGCGTGGGCGACCGTCGTTGCGACTGATTTTCGGTCGCTAACACACATTAGCGACCGATTTTCGGTCGCTAACGTAGGTCACAATAATTTCGTCGCTAAAAAAATTAGTAACCGAAAATCGGTCACTAAACCTTTAGCGACCGATTTTGCGACCGATTTATTGAGTAAGAAATTGGCAAAAAATTTAGAGGGAAATCAGAATTAGCGATCGATTTTTCGGTCGCTAATTCTGATTTCCCTCCAAAAAAAAGGAGGAAAATTGGATTTAGCGACCGACTGTCGGTCGCTAAATCCAATTTACCTCCATTTTTTAAGTAATTCGAGGCTTTTTCCAATTTATAACTCGAATCAAAATATGATATAAATTGCATTACAGTGAACATTAGGACAGGGGCATAGAGTTTTCTCATACAAATGTAGATATAAATTTATTGCCATTAGCTCATTATTTGTGTGAGTTTTCTCATACAAATGTAGATATAAGACTGACCAAAGTACTAAAGAGAACAACAATGAGAGTACAGCTGATCATCAGTGATCTCACTTGATATTTGCTCTCCAGAATTTTTAAACTGCAACCAAATTTTTTAGAGAATTAGACAGACACAATGGTGGTTTTAAAACATTGATCATCAAGAACAATAGTAGATTAATTTACCGCATTATAGGACAAGGCCACTGTAACTGCACCTCTCATTAGTCCTGCCCACCATATTATAAACTGAAGTTGAAATTGTCAGAAAACAAGAATTGCTTCGAGAAAGATATAAAATTCATATCAATGTATAGGGTTGAACCTGTCTATGTATATCAATCTTTTGATCATCACTCCTCCGAGTGTAATTAAGAATATTTGCCAAAGGGAAGATAAAAGCTGCTCGTCCGATCAAAACTAAAGCAAGCATTGAGGCACTAACAGCAATAAAAGTTCCGGCACTGAATAAAAGAATATCACATAATTTAGTCTTTTGCCATTGTAGTAGCAGTACATATTGACAGGATTTGCAAAATTTGGCAGGATTCACTTAAACCAGGTACCATTAACTATAAGGGAGCAATTATCTCAACTCTCCAGATCTTTTTTGGTTGTTTCAATTTTCAAAAGTTAAGAGCCATCTATTGTAATTCATCTGTTTCAAATTAATCGCTAAACTTCTAAAATTGCAGACTCCGAGGCAATTTTTGGAGAAATAGAAGATAGAATGTTTTTTTTGCCCAAAAAATAAGTGTAGCAAGTAATTTGAAACTTCCTTAATTAAAAAGTGTAACGAGTAATTCAAAACCAAGGAAGTAGCCTAATTTTCCAATTGTTAGAAAGACTAAACAAATGCTTAATAAGTGCTACATCACCTTTGTGTCTATCAAGAATAATTGATAATGCAATACAGAGAATTATGGGATTAAAGGCTTTGAATCATTGATCGGTTGATTGATTGAATGCAATACAGAATTACAGAGAACAATTCAATGGCACTCAATTCATATTTATTTTTCAGTCCATTTATATCTATTGTTGACAATATCGGTTAGGGATCTAAGCGAAGGATTGTTGACAATATCAGTTAGGGATCCATTTATATCTATTGTTGACAATATCAGTTACGGGATCGGCTTTCGAAACTTAAGACCAACTTTTATCACAGATTCTACATGTTGATTGTATCAGTATCAAACATCAGGCACGTAACCAAACATATTTTTCTGGGTGAAGGTAAGTTTTGTTTACAGTTTTGGTAATTAGTACAAGCTCTTTATCGAAAGTATAATATATAGAATGTAATTACTTTTACTAAGCATCAAAAGCCTAGTAGAATGGAATTGTGTTGAGAATAAACATACCTCGAATTGCTTTCCTTCCATTTGTCAATGTCTAGTGTATCCATGCCAACATATAGAAAGATAAATGTTTCTGAGATAAACGACATTGTTGCGAAAGCGTGGCTGCGATCATATGACAACATTTAGAATAAGATAGGCATCCATCTCTGATTAACAAGGTTGTGAACTAAAAAATAAAATAAAATCCTTATTATTTGTATGGATCGGTGATATTTATGCAACTAGTTATAGTAAAAAATAGTCAGATAGATTAGAAAGCAATTTAGACTAGCAGAAAATCACTCATGCTCCACGAGCTTTACTAGTTATCACGATAGTCTATCTCAATGATACAAATGTAAATGTGATCCATAGTATATTAATATCTGCCCAGGAAAGCACGAAAGCTTATAGAATTTCAGAAAACTACCAATATCCTACATCATTTGCCAAGGTACAGAGTATGAACTATTAATTAGGAAGACTAGTATGATTATGAAAGGTTAGTAATCTCTTACATGGAAGTTGTCCTTGAGCTTTTTGACACATTGTGCCATGTGTAATGTGACATGACAACACCACAAAAGAATACTGTCAAAATACCACTAAGATCCATGAGCTGCAAAAACAAAGAAAGTAGTTTGTCTTAGCCAGGGATAATATAGGAAGTTGATAGGCGACGACACAATAGGAAACCCGAACCTTTAAAGTGACATCATCACAGGAATCTCCTAAATAGGAGCAGAGGCTGGGGCAGCCTGTTGTTCAATCACCAAATCATTATTATCCCCCTTTTTGGAATTGGACAACACGATCCGTTTCTTCCCCAAATCGGTGCAGGACTTCGTCGACGAAGCCTTGCTGTACTGGAGCTGAGCAAGAGCTTTTGGCTTCGAATACTTATTGTTTAAACTCTGAGTTCGTCTCTTTTGCCTCGGAACTTTTGATTCCTTCTCTTTGGGAGATACCTTTCCCATGATCACCTCTTTAATTAAATTGAATATAACAAAATTCTCCTCTGCATAAACTAAACTCTGCACTATAATCTCTAATCTCAAAACTATGATTAAATAGACAAATCACAAAATCTCCTTCAACCTGAAACAAGCAGTTCATCAACATGAATCAGCCAAAATTCAATTCTCCGATTATAAACAAAAACAGCGGAAAAAAAAAACAGCGATAAATCACAAAAAAGCCAACTTTCATCCATATACCCAAAAAAAGCCCTAAATTCGCCCAAGAACGAAAGAATTCCCCGACATCATTCTGAAATAATCCAAATCCGTTCTTAAACCACTATTTAAATCAAAACCCTAACTGAAATTCGACTTCTTGAAAAGTATTGAAACATCAAGCAAAATCTAGAATCAATGAAATTTCGAGAAAAATCGAACTCAAAAACCCCCAAAAATTCGAAATTTATGAACCCTAAATCCCAAAATTTTGAAAAAATTAACCCTTACCTGAGGGATTCGCCGAAGGTGAGGGGGTCGCGTGACGCCGGTGAGTCGCCGTGAGCCGCTGAGGTTTGAGTGTTTGGGGTTTGAGAGTTTGGATGAGGGAGTCGAATTGAAAGAGGGAAAGAAAGAGACGGCGAGGGGCGAGAGGTGAGGGAGAAAGGACGGCGGCGGCGAGGGGCGAGAGGTGAGCGCCGGTGAGGGGTGAGGGGTGAGATGAGATTACGAGTGAGTTAGGGTTTTGGGGCTTGGGGGATTGAGTGAGATGAGAGTTGGGGAGTTTGAGTTGGGGCGTGTTTGAGAGTTGGGGAGTACGAGTGTTTTTGTTTGTTTATTTTATTTATTAATTTTTTTTGTAAAAAAAATATCTAGCGACCGAAATATCGGTCGCTAATAGCTATTAGCGACCGATATTTCGGTCGCTAAAAGCTTGTTTTGACGCGCCAATGGTTTTTTCTTTTAGCGACCGACAAATCGGTCGCTAAAAGGTATTTAGCGACCGATTTATCGGTCGCTAAACTTTTGCGACCGAAAATCGGTCGCTAACGGTCGCTAAATGCGGTCGCCCGAAGACAAATTTCTAGTAGTGATGCACTAAATATTTATAGCCAAAGCCTTAGTAATTACTTAATGTCGAAAACCATAAATATGTAAAATACCCATACAAATATAATTACATATTTTAGTTAAGTCACACAAGATATTATGTCATACTTGACAAAATAATATCTTGTGTTGCCTTAATTCCAACACAAGTAGTTACCAAATATTTGGAACATAAATCATCACCAGATCATCTTGAAGTCTCCAAAAATATAATTTAAGAAAACTATCCAAAAATCTTTTCTTACTCGACATGATGATCAATGTTGTGAAAACAATATAACTATTTTCCTAACTGGGAGTGTCCAAGCCAAATGACCGACTGCTCTAGTTGTCTTCAACCCTACAAAGGAAATAGCCCTTTGTCATCAATCAATAATACAAGCAATCATCAAATATACTCATGCACTTATACAACAAGAAGACTTATTCTAACCCAGGAACTAATCTTCATTGTCCTTCAACTTCTCGAAGCTTCCCTTGATCTTCATTATGAACCTGATCTTCTCGAGACTTCCTCGAAGGACTATCTTGCTTGAAGAGTTTGAATTCCTGTATGCCAACACATATAACACTTTGCACAATATAACTTGTTACATACTGTCACTATCTTTCAGGTGACCAAGAACAGTTCCTCAGCTGTTCAGACCGGCTATATTCATCATATCAATGTACTTATTCTTACAATTGTTTGTCATCACTCAAAACACTAGGGAACTCAACACTCTCAAACTTTACGGTGTTGTTCTCTAACATTTACCTTTGTGCCCTTAATTTCATACTTTATCCAGACATTCATTTTCCCACGATACTTCCCACGTCTTCTTTCTTCTTCTTTTTCTCATCTCATTCCTCTTTTTTCAATTTTTTGTGTTGTATATTCTCCATTATTTCTCTCTACTTTTTTCCATTTTAAACATAGCCAACATCACTAATCTACAAGCTATCTCTCTCATGTCGCTCGTCGCCACCAATTGTGGTGCACCGCACGTCGCACCATTACAACTCTAAACCACCCAATTAACCAATAAACACCCAAAAGAATCATAAATAAAAAGGAGAGATAAGAAAGATTTTGCTGTAATTTTTCTTGAATCGGGGTTTAAACAATTAGAATTGCTGCCAATTTCAGTACATTTCAACCACTATAAATCACTTACCGCATCGTCACCTTCCCCTCGGAAATTGCTTCCATCTGATACAACATTAGCAGCACTCTCCCTACTATCGACTGCATCTCCTCCCTCAACACTGCCAAAAGTGGTGGCACCGCATTGAACTACTTCACCAGCTAAACCAAATTGGAAAAAAAATCGAGCTAATTCAGCCCCAAAAGCTAAACAAATCGAATGCAAATAAACCAAGAATTTTCGAAAAAAGAAATCCAATTTAATGAGCTAGAATCACAGAGTTTTGAATCAAATTAGAATAAAAATACAAAATTGTTGAGGAAAATTATGTTTTGGGTGAATTTCAGTGAGAGTTGAATGTTTAATAATTTTTTTAAGTGAATGAGTGAGATTGAGGAGTAAGATTTTGAATTAGTGAAATATTTGAGAGGGAAAAGAAGTTGAAATTAAAGAATATTATTGAGGGAAAAGAAGGAAGAAGAGGAGTAACGAAGGAATCGGGGGAAATGTAGAATGGTGGGTGAAAGGGTGCCATAAAAGATAACAGTTCCATTATGTTTGGGTGGAAAAACCGTTATATGGTATGTAGTGATCCACTAAAATTTTGTGAAAAGTAGCTATTTAAGTAACATAAAGGCAAACCTATATAATTATTTTCAAAATGACCCAAAAATTAGATATTTATTGCCAAATTTTCCTTTATATTAGGCAATTTTATCACTAATCACCTTATATAAAGTGTATGTTGTGAAAAAACACCTTTTCTAAATGAACTGGTCTAAAACCACCCATTATGATCAATTATTTGTTGACCACCACCTCAACGCCGGATTCTGGTGTTGACACATCACGTGATGGTCACGTGACTCATTAAACCTGTTTTATTTTCTTTTTCGCCATTTTAGTCCATAAATCTCCTATTTTCCCACGATTCCTTCATTTGTCTTCCCCCAAAATCTTCAGCAGCTTTATCCTTCCAAATCCAAACTCTAATTTCATTATCTCTCATTTTTCTTTAAAGGTTGCTCTGCGAATTTGGTTAGAAAGTAAATTCTTGTTACTTTCATCTCATTCTTTGAAATTTTGTTATCTCTCATTCTTCCAAATCCATGATTCCTTCATTTACAAAAAAAAAAATGAATTCAATTTGAGCAAAAAAAAAACCACATAAATTTGACGACAAATAGATCACTAAGTGAAAATTAATTAAACCTATAAAAAATTGCAGAAATACATGCCTTTGGGTTGAATTTGCGGTGATTTGGGTTAAATTTGCTGGAAAAATATGATTTTGGAAGAGTTACAAAAATCAATGATTTGTGATTGCAGGGAGCTACTCATACACACTCCTATCAAGCTTCAACATCGGCCTCGACAATGTAACAAACTTGCATATTTGGATGGTACTGCTCTTTCGAGTGGCAGAAATGCATTTTGTATAGTTTAATTAGTAATGAAGTATTCTTCCCAATTAAACATTAAGAGCTTGTTTGGTAGAGAGGAAATGGTGGGAAAGGAAGGGAAGTGGAAGGAAATATAACACATTCCATCATTTGGTTAAAAATATAAGGAGGGGAAAGAAAGGAACCGGAAGGAATTGACAGGAAAGTTTATTTACAATTTCTTTCCTATCCTTTCCTCCCAAAATTGGGGGAATTTGAGAGGAAAGAGAAAATAAACTGAATTTTTATTCGTTCCCTTCCCTTCCTTTATTAATGTCTAACCAAACGTAGTAAAATAAGCTGGATTCCTTTCACTTCCTCTATTTGAACCAAACATGATAAAATAAGTTTATCTTCTTTTCCTTTTCTTTCCCTTCCTTTCTCTTCTGTTTCTTTC
>SNQN01007892.1:8959-22744 GCA_008642245.1 Bassia scoparia | reverse complement strand
ACACATATTGACCAAAATAAGGAAGAAATAAGTGCCTAAATGTGACCATTTTTGGCACTTATCAGCTTGCAATTAGTAAAGTTAACCAATGTTAATTTTATTTCACCCATACTTTTAAAATTTTTACAGWTTTATGTTGATCTTATGATTAAATTAAATTTTAAAGTTGCAAATACTTCGAACATTTCTCATATCCACATTTCTCATACCCACATTTGTTCTAAGAAAAGTTTCCAATACTAAAAAACTTCTTTTTGACTGTTTTGTTTTATTTGTCTCAAATTTTTTATTTAACTATTGAGAGTGAGGAATAACTAAGTGGTTATAGTTTCCCTCTCGGTTCTAAAAGATCTTAAGATCAATTCTCATCCCCGCCCTGGCCTTGTGACCCTCTAAAACAAAAAAAAAATCTATTATTATTCAGTTTTATTCAGATCAATATAGTTTTAGTTAGAGAAGGGAAGAAGTAGTTACCTGAAGAAAATAAGCAAAAAGGAGCAGTTGCGATCTGAGTGGAGAAGAAATGCAAAGGAAAAAGTGGGGAGTCTGAAAGAAAATTTTCGAAGAGAAAGAAGATGGTGAATGATGTCAGAAGAAGTTGGAAGAGCTTAAGTAGGGGATGTGTAAAGAAGTTACCTCAAACGGTTGAAAGAGGAGTTGGGGTTTGAAATTAAAAAGTGATTGGGCACAAAAAGTCCAAATTGCCCTTCATTCAACCGGCCAAATGAATACCAATTTGGGGGTAATTGTTGTACCCGATTCGGTTAGTTAAAAAGGAATAGATAAAGGTTAAGCCYCGAAAATCTAGGAATTCGTTGAAGACAAAATCTTGCTTGCGGAAGTGTTAAAGAKAGTTAAGAAGAGTACGGAGCTGATCCCATAGCTAGAAAATAGCAGATGTTAGCTAGGGTTAGAGCGAGTATTATAAATAGAAAATGTAATTCATTAGCATTCATTCATCCAGCCTCTTGTACTCTCTCCTAATATCATTATTAAAGCAACATTAATCCCTAAGCTTGTAATCGATAAAAAGAAGAAGCCAATTTAAGGCAACGTTTATAGTGGATTYGTTGCCTCTTTGCTACCCACAGTTTTTTCACGATTTGGGTTTCRGCGTTACAATCTCTAAGTGTCTTCAWTTCTTATTCTCYCATATGTTTTATCTTGTTTATTTTCATTTCCATTGAACATTTTAACCTATCTAGTTGTAGGTTRCGATCATAGCTAACTTAGTAGCTATCAAGCAAAATCTAGCATAAACAAACATTACCTGTACTATACTGAACCTATTAGGCAATCAACAATAGATAGGAAACCACCATCTTATTTGTCAGAATATTAATGCAAAAATGGATCTACACACTAGTGTAATTTGATGAATGTATCTAAGGATAATAGTTCATATTCTCCAACATCTGAATTAGGTAGAAGTTCCTAGATGAAGATTGAAAAGGACGAGACATAGAAAATAGACAAAGGTTCCTAGACGTAGGCTAGAAAGGATGAGACATAAACATTAGAAAAAGGTTCCTAGACAAAGGCCGGAAAGGATGAGACTTAGGCATTAGACAAATCTTCCTAGACGAAGGCCGAAAAGGACAAGACACAACCATTAATTCCCTACGAAGATCCTAGACGAAGGCCGAAAAGGATAAGGCAAGATCACTAAACAAAGCTTCATGGACGCAGGCCAGAAAGGATGACAAAATAATAACTCGTTCCRCAATGTTCTTGGTCGATCAAAGGCCGGAAAGGACGAGACAACTCAACAAAACCCCCAGTAAGTGTTCCTGGACAAAGGTCAAAAAGGACAAGACAAATCAACAAAAATACAACCAGCACCAACACATGAACAAGTAAACAAGCACAAGAAAATCATCAAGCAATTAGCACAAATACGAGCAAGCAACAGCAACCACAAGTGTAGGTAAAACTAACACATTTGTTTTGTAGGTACTGGACTCTTGGTTTCTACAAACATAGCCAAAGCGTAGGATTTTGTAGACACCTAAAATTTTCCCTAGACRAAGGCGGCCAAGGATGAAAATCCCCTTCGCAATACACAAGCTAAATCGAGATAGCTAGGGGCATACATACCCTAAAATGGCAGTTTTTCAGAACAACTGGCACATTTTCTTGCATAAGATTTTCTTGCACTACTTTGTCRTTACCCTCGTCCCCGAATCCATAACCTTAGTGCACGACTAAGCAATGAAGTCTTTRGCCTTGTATTATGACTAGGCATGGCATAATAATTGGTTCCACAACTCCCGAAAAAAGTGCGGGGGCYACTTCCTCTACTCGAGTGTTCGAGTATAATTCACACTACTCCAAACATAATCACAATATGTAATAGCAAGAATTGAATTCTAGCCAACAAATTTCGCCGAGATTGTACACGTAGGGTACCGCGYACATCAATCCCCCTCGGACTCAGTACGGTTAAAAATTCYACCCCATGGTACCCGTATAATATGTTAATCAGAAATATCACAATACATAGCAAAATGTGAACATATTGTCACTTTAATATACAAGTGACTAAGAACAAGTTCCCCAGCTGTTTAAACCAATTGTGTTAAACTCATTAGTGTACCTYTTACTTGCAACTATTTATATTCACTCAAAATACAAAGGGACTCAACAAATTTGAACTAGTTATGAAAAAACACAATCGATGCACAAGTTAGTGCCATGATAATAGAGTGGAGTAGAAACGCATAATACCAAGCACTCCCTTTGTACCATAATAATTTGTGTGTATATATTTGCGGAGAAAAGTAGGAATGGAATAAAATATAGAAGTTGTGGACCCCAAAAAAGTAGAAAGTAAGTGGGAATTATATGATAATTTATTATGGTCCCCGTGTCTTGAAAAGGAAAAAAATCAAAGTGGAACAACTAACTTCAAGCTTCCTAAAATAGAAACTGGAACATTTAATAAAAAACGAAGGAAGTACAAGTGATACTTATTTGAAACAAATAGTGTAGGGGTGAGAAATTAGAAATTGTTTTAATAATGGATAGTGTTGACGATGGGGTCAAAGAGAGCKCACATGGTAGCTCATCCCACATTAAATACATACTAGTGTCRCCCGGCGCYCGCACGCGCGCCGTGGTCCACTTTGATTTGTGATTATAATGTAAGTAAATGTGTTCGTTTTTTTCCAAAATACACATCATCTTGATTGCAATTAGTTGAATTATTAAGTTTCTATCCTCTATTAAGTAAATGTGTTCGTTTTTTTTCCAAAATACTCAAGACTTTATGTACAGATAATGCAAAACACAATCATAGTAGGTCACAAACCAGGATATCCTCAACTAACATATTCAGTTCAATTTTCAAGTCCATGTATCTTGACATGAATCACTATTAAGGATAGCATTACATTCTTTTCTAGTTTTCTTTACTACTACAGAGAAATTGCCCCAACTCTTCAGACATGATACTCTGTTGTTTTATGGTTCCGATAAATTATTCATTACATTGTATGTTAGAAGTATTCACAAAATCACAGGAGCATGCAGACAGTGGATGGTTATTTACATGCTTCGCCATGCCAAAATCTGCCAACTTGACATGCCCACTTGGATCCACAAGTATATTGGCTCCTTTAATGTCTCTGCACAACATATAACAACATCACCCATTTAAGAGATTACTAAAACAAATATGGCAGAATATTGAAGCAAGTACAAGCAATGAACTTTTAGCAATAACAACCTGTGAACTGTTTTTTTGGAGTGCAAATACACAAGTCCGGATAATATTTGCTGTGTATAGCTACGTATAGCCGATTCACCAAGCTCGCCATATTCCCTAAGAATTTTATAAACAGAACCACCAGAGACATATTCCAAATATATACACAATTTGTTGTCAACCTGCAATGGATTGGAACCTCATAGATAAATAATATAGAACAGCCTTTCCTTAGCCCAAAATGAACAATAACAATAACCATACTAACAACAACAACAACAACAACAACAACAACATAATACAGCAACATGAGACCAAATGTAAAACTAACAATTTGAGGATGACAGTAACTGGACTCAACGTAACCATTGTGACATTAACAAAATTTTTGATAAAATAATTATAATAAAAGTAAAATCTAGCATGAGTTACCATTTAAGAGCCAAAATAGCGCACGATATTTGGATGTCTTAAGCGGCTCGGCAATGTAATTTCCTGTCATGTTATCAACAAGCACAAATTATTTCCTAAATGAACATACCACACACACTAAAAGCAATCCGATGCTCATTTTTCTCTGAAGTATGTGAATATTGTAAAAAATCAACGGAATCATACAAAATCAATGCAAACCCATCACTCCCAGCAATCAATCATTCACAACACAATTATACTTCAATATTATAAAGTTCAATAGCATAAATTACGGACTCTAATATTGGAATAAAATAAAGGTTGAAGATTTGGTAGAAGAAGCATTGAAACCTGTAAAATGGTGAAGAAACACAACAAAAGTCATGATATATAACAATAAATATATACTGTGTTTGCTGCCTGCTATATATATTAATGGTAACCTCAAGTTATCATTATTCATTAATTTCAAGTAAAGGAACTATATAGCAAGTATCAAACCTGAATGTAAGGATCTTCATATAGTACTCCACTGTCCTTGAAGCACAAGTTCAGAAATCTTTCTGCAATGTTTCCAATGGGCTGCATGAAAACACATTGAATCAGCACTCACTCCACTCAGCACTATGTACCAAGGTTATACAAGTTCACAGCAAGTAAGCCAATAGCCCCCTTGAATTCACAAACATAAAAGTTGGTAACCCATTTCCCAAATTGTGGATTTGAAAAATATATAGATAGAATATGAAACATGGCCCTTCAGACAAGTCATGACAATCTTATTACAGTAATAGCTGGTACAAGTGGTATTTCGAAATCAAAATACAGAATAGAAGTTTAAGGTGGAAAGACAAGCAACCAACAGTCTTGGCAAAGACAATATTGCTATGTCCAGAAAATCATTCAATAAATCAAAGTACCCATAAACCATGAGACTCAGACACGAGTATGAAAGTTAGGTATAGTGCATATACCGATGCCAAGCATGTCAACTCGTCAAGACTCAACATTTTGGACTTTATTAGCTTATATTCTATTTCTTGTCAAATTTATGCCCTCGATCCCATTTGAGGGCATGTTACTCTTTATCTCTATGTGTATGTGATGTATGATAAATGATAATTAAGGTGTCTGCATAAAGCTTTAACTATCAGATAGGAAACCATAGCCTTGTAGGAGAGTTGAATGAGTGACTTGAATGCAAAACAAAATTTAAGAGTTCATATACCCCAGCCAAACCCACATTTGAAAAGTCCAAGAAACAGGAAACCATAGCCTTGTAGGAGTGTCGAATGAGTGACTTGAATGCAAAACAAAATTGAAGAGTTCATATACCCTAACCAAACCCACATATGAAAAGTCCGAGATACAAGAAATTCAATGTCCCACTCTTAAGAGTACCTTACTGTCCCAAGCAAAAAATTTAAGCGGCTCAAGCCTCAGGGAACTATTTCTAGTTTTGTAACAATCTTCTCAAGCACAATATGAAAAGGAAAAATATAAAACAAAATAGAGCAAACATAATGGTATTCAAGGAAATAAGGGAAAAAGACTATTGGTCTCTGAAAGACCTAAAGTTGGCTTGAAATATGATGAGGTCTATGATAAATCAATTATCAAGGAAGATTTATTAACAATAGGTCTAATGCTAGCTCTAATGCCTCTGAAACAAGAATAAACAAGAATAATAATAGGTCTAATGCTAGCTCTAGCTCTAAATCACGAACAATTAAACCCAAAAAAATAAACCCTTTTTGCATTTGATTCATACCAACAAACAGTAGTCGCTAGCTTCCGCAATAAAACCCGAAAAGAACATGCATTTTTTCTTCTCGAATGAAATTTAACCCAAAAAAAATCAAACACATAAACAAAATCAAACAGAACAACATAGTAGCAAAGGATTACCAGGTCAATAAAGAGGCGATTTTTCACTTCCTTATTGTTTACTGAATTACTTCCTCCTCCTTCACTCAATTCTTAACATCATCATCAACTCACTACGTAGAGCGAAAGAATGAAGGCTACAAAATGGCTTCAGCTTAGTCACTTAGAAATAAGACCACAAACGTAGATTAAAATCAAACTAATTTGATCAACCTATTCCCATAACATACCTGATTATCGGCACCCATAGGCACAGCAAGTGAACCAGGAATGCTAGAACCATCACTGCTTGTCCTATGTCTCTCATAATCAAGAAGGGCCTAAAAATTCACATATGAAAATTAAAGTTCAACATCAAAATTTAAAAACCTACCAAAAACTAAAAAACAGATAACAAACCTAGACACAAAAGGGAAAATCAAGTACAGTTGTCCACAGTCCACTACACATTTGCTGTTAATTAACATTCATTTCCAGTTAGGTTATGAAAGAGGACAATTGTTTAACATTATACTAACAGGGTTTTGATTGTTAACAGAAACAGAGTTCCTTGATTGAGTTAACCCACAAAAAATAATTAAAAAAATCATAGATCATTATGAAATTATTGAACAATTAACCAACAGTACCCTTCCTGTATTGATATTAAATAGCCTGACGAAGGAAAAAAAAATAAAACATCCCAATTTCCATCTGTAGTGAAATTGCCCAGTTCTTGTTTAGCAGAGCAGCATCAAGATTCAAGAAACCATATTCTCGAAATCTCCCTTCAGATAATGGCATGTTTATGAGTTCTTGACCGTTAAATTGGTTCAAGGAAATGTGGACTCAAAGTACTACTTTTGCCTAGAATTTGATTTGAAGTGGAGATAAACCAAAGCGATCCCTTTATTGTGATTAAGGCATTAGTACTTTTTTTTTAGTAACTGGGGATTAGTGCATTACTTTCTAATACTTTCTAAACCCAGAAATTGTTAATGGGAACCCACCCACAAACTAAACCCAGGAAAAGCAACCAAACCCATAAAATTACCCAGAAATCGCAACATGTGAGTGTTTGGGATTTGTAAATCGAAAAATCCCAATTTTGTTGAACAAAATCGAAAGCCCTAATTTTGTTGAATTTGGGATTTTTCGATTTGTGGTTTTTGAAAACCCCAAATCCTACACCTCCAAATAAAAAACCCCAATTCATAACCTAAAATTCAAACCAAAAAAACCCAAACAACATTAAAATTTGAAAAACAAACCTGAGATCGCAACTATTGTCTAATTCCACACTACAAGAATTTCGTGTAAGGCCGACCGAAATTATCGACCGAAAAAAAATCGGTCGGTATTACCGACCGACACCGACCGCAATTGGTCGGTGTAATTTACCGACCGTTTATTCGGTCGGTATTACCGACCGATTACAAAATCGGTCGGTGTACCGACCGAATAATCGGTCGGTAAATCCTTTGAATTATAAACCCCCATCCGCTTTTTTAATTTAAAAAAAAAACAATTCCCAAAAAATCACCGACCGAATATTCGGTCGGTACACCGACCGATTTAGAAATCGGTCGGTGATTTTTTGGGATTTTAACCCCTGCCCTCTGTGTTTCTATTAAAAAATATCAAAGCATTTACCGACCGATTTAAAAATCAGTCGGTGTACCGACCGATATTTCGGTCGGTAAATGTTTTTTTTTTTAAATTATGAAAAATTTCCTTTTCTTTGAGACACTCTCTGTCCTCACCCTTAGGCCTTATCCTTAACTCTCTGTATCCTCACCATTATCTCTTACCCTTATTCACATCTCACTCTCTCTCTTCACCACCCCATTATCTCTCTTACTCCATCTCCCTCATCTCGCCACCACCGCAGCCGCACCACCCCTCCACCGCCGTCCGATCTCCTCTTTCGTAAATCACCTCCATTTTTTCCCCCAAATTAGGGTTAGGGTTTTTCTTCCACTGTTTCAAATTTCGTTTGAGTTGATGCGAATTCGAAACCTCGTCTCCCGTCTCCCCCAAACGCTTATCATGTCACGTTCTTTTTCTGAAAGGGTATAATTCTGATGCAGGAATGGAATAGCATGAAATCAAGGACAACTGTGGATTCTTTTTCTAATCTCTCCGAGGGCAAAATGCTTAATCAAGGCGATTATGATCCGAGTTCTCTTCTCAGTGACAGAGATTTTTCAAAGGATAAAGTAAAGCAGACAATGCTCAATCAAGAGCTTGAGTTTAGGAAGCAGGTATATCTGTTCATGAATCTGGTTAATTATGTTTCTTTTCTATAGATTTGTATCCATATATGTTCGTATAGCCAACACAATCTTTAGTTAATTCTTAGCTATTTCAAACCATATTTTTTTTTGCGATTTGTCAGTGGTCGGCGCTCACAAGTTACAAGACATAACGTGTCCTTTGCTTTGCTCATATGTGAGCATTTGCTTAGTATGTTATTATGATGATCTCGATCTAGAACTATCTTCTAGAGATTTGGCAAATGTAGAACACACAAGACAAGCATGCATTGCATGAAGTTGATGATCTAAGCAGCAACTTTAAAGGAGACTTTGCAATGGCTTTATTATATCACCATATGCATACAAAAACTTTTAGTGCTTGTCAATTAAGCAATGCAATCGTTTTCATAAAATTAGACCTCCAGTAAAAGACAACGAGAATGAAATTGGATGATTAGAGCATGAAATGTCACCTCCAATAATCTTGTTAGTAAACATTGCTATCATACTCATACTCAAATATATATGGAATCCACTTTATCTCAGATTATGACCCTAATTAACAACCCCAAGTTAACTGTAAAGCATTATACACTTTGTTATTTTAATATTTCACTTAATTATCTACTAAACTATCTTATATTTAAATTATAGGGATGGATATCAACCTAGTTCTTATAGTATATATGTGCTAGTTATAGTAAAAAAAATACTCATTTCCCAGAAGAGAGGGTTTTTACAAGTTTAGAAGAATCCATTGTAGCCAATAACTCTTCTCAAAATAGTGGAATTTTTGATTTGAATCAGCCCGACTTGTCTTTGAGCATTGGACAAGATGCAAAGTTAAAGGGTGGAGAACATAGATCTTTGAAGGGAAAGGAGACTTGTTCATCTTCAATCAGCATCATTAATCTTGAAGATGCAAATTCAAGCTTTGTAAACTATGAAGCTAATCATGGTGTTAATCCTGGTTCATCTGCTTCGAGATCTCGTTATGGAGAGAAGTACAAGATAGACTGCTTTTTGAAGGATGACAAACAGAATTCAGAAAGCTTTTATGTAGGTCCAAATTGTCCGTCAGATTCACTAAATGATTCAGGTATTCTTTTGAGTTAATATACCTGACTGTACCTTTTCCCCTTGTATGTATCTAGTTTGCTTGACGTTAGACTCATTTTATTTGGAAATTTCTTACACCTTGGAGCTCAAATTGCCAATCTGCTTATGTGTTGTAGGATTAAACAGGCACAACTCAGAATTCTTTGCCGCTAATTTTTTAGATTTGAATAAAGACCCATTTACTTGTAAAGTAAATAAGCTGGATCTTAATACATTTCAACTTGAATACGTATCATGTTTTTCAAATAATCGTTCAATGGTGGGCAATTCATCAATAACTTGCTCATCACCTGTGCTACAGAAGGTTTACCCCGATTCCACTGTAGCCTTTTCAGATAGCCCAACTTCTTGGAGAGAAGCACATGTCTACCAGTTGATACATAAGCGTAATATTGATCAACAAAAAAATATGAATCTTGAAGAGAATGTGGGTGAACTGTGCACTAAGGTTCATCAGTCTAGAGAAGGTAATCAAGCCAACATCAGCATTGTAAATCTTGACTTTGATTCCTTTGATGAGCTTTGCAGTGGCAGACCTGTCACTAAAATTTCGAGTGTGATCTCATCATCAAAGATTTCAAATGGACATGTAAGTGAGATGGACTCAGTTGATGCAGTTGAAAAGAAAGTAATCTTAGAGAATAGAGTTGAACGTCCTAATTACTGCAAGCTGTCTAGCTCCTCTGAATCAGAATGCTTGAATGATCTTCAGTTCAGCAGAATTCATGTGGAAACAATATCTGATTTACGTCTACTATGCAAATTCATGGATCAAGTGTGAATGGTCCTGTCCGTCATAGATGCCTCTCTGTGATTGGTAAACTTATGTTTTTCAGTAATGCAGATATGATATCTTGTCTGAATAATTCAACAAACATATCAAGGTACTTGTCTTTGGTTTATGTAGGTTTAATTTGGTTAGTCTTATTAGTCTTGTTGCACTCACTCTGGTATTCTATTTGTCAGTTTCCTTGCTGGTGTTTTGGCATGGAAGGATCCACAAGTATTAGTTCATGCTCTACAAATCGCTGAGATACTCATGGAAAAACTCCCTGAGACATTTTCCAAGATGTTCATGAGGGAAGGTGTAGTTCATGCTGTGGATGCACTCATAACTGCTCCCTCAAGTTCTGTTTCAGGTCATGGTGTGACTACAGAAAAAGATAGCGAGTCAACACCAGGATCATCTGCACGTGCAAGACGTATGAGGCGACGAAGTGGAAACCAGCACCAAGATGCCAACTCTGCTGAAGATTCAAAGAATACAGTTTCAGTCAGTGTTGGTTCTCCTCCTACTTCTATTGAAGTACCAACTGTCAGCTCTAATCTTCGTACAACTGTCAGTAGTTGTGCCAAGTCTTTCAAGGTCAAGTACTTCCCGTCTGTTCCTGGGGCTTTTGATGTTGGCATTTCTGACGATCTCTTGCACCTCAAAAATCTATGTGCAAGGTTAAATTCAGGTGTTGATGAACAGAAGTCTAAAGTGAAAGGAAAATCTAAGACTGCTGGTGCTTATATTGCTGATTTTTCAGCAGGCAAGGAGGAGAGCTTGGTTGGAATAGTTTCTGATATGCTAGCAGAACTTAGTAAAGGGGATGGTGTTTCTACATTCGAATTCATAGGTAGTGGTGTTGTTTCTGCCTTATGTGACTTCATATTTATTTTTTGATTCAATTGAGATGTAAAATACTAAAATGTGATGTATTTGTGCTTTTAGTAAATAAATATTTCGTTTTTGGTTGGCAGAAACTAGCTTGAAAGCTGGTTTCTGTGCTTTTTTTTTAATTCATTTTCAAAATTTACCGACCGATTATTCGGTCGGTAATGGCCACTAATTTTTTTTTAAAAAAAATGGAGCCATTACCGACCGATTATTCAGTCGGTAAATGGCCACTAATTTTTTTTTTTTAAAAAGGAGACATTTACCGACCGATTAATCGGTCGGTATACCGACTGATCATAAATCGGTCGATATACCGACCGATTGTCTAAATGTTTCTCCAATTTTTGGAGAAAAAGGCTATCAACCGATCGATTTATCGGTCGGTATACCGACCGATTTATGATCGGTCGGTGTACCGACAGATAAATCGGTCGGTGTACCGACAGATAAATCGGTCGGTAAAAAGCGTTTTCCCTCCATTTTTTGATCGGATTTTATTGGTCGGGAATCGGTCGGTAAACCCTTACCGACCGAAATTCGGTCGGTAATATTTGGATTACCGACCATTGTGATTCCGACACCTCTTACCGACCGATTTTCGGTCGGTAACAGGGGTTACCGACCGAAAATCGGTCGGTAAGTGTGGTCGGCCGAAGCCAATTTTCTTGTTGTGCCAATTGCCGAATTTGAAGCTCCCCACGAACAAAGATCTTCGCCGCTAAAATGAACAAGAAATTAATCGTTACTCAATGTTTGGGATTTTCAGAGTACGCTGTAATTTAGATTATGGCTTCTTTTGATCCCTAAAATCCAATCCCAAATTCAACAATACCCTCGAATTTGAAACCCTAAAATTCAGATCTCAAAACCCTAAAATCAAACAAACCCTTACCGCTTAGCACGAACCATCTCTTGAGACCCTTTTCACGTCCCATAGGTCGCATGCGGCCACCGTGATTCCGAAGCCATCCTCGCAACCTCACCCGCACCTCCAAAGATGGCGACCAATACCCTACCTCTTGAGACCCTTTTGACGTCCCATGGGTCGCATGCGTATTTCCATGAAATGGCGACCAAAACGGCGGCGAAATAACCGGATAACGACGGCGAAATTGTCGGGGAATAGGAGGAAGGAAAGGCTGGAGAGGTGATAGGAAGATGTCGTGAAAAAATGGATGGGAAGAAGCATTTGCACCTGAAATCAGCATTTGCCATGGCATGTCTGTAATTTGTTGGAAATGGTAGGTGCAAAAGGGGGCGGGCACTGTTCATATGAACAGTAACCTTGGATCCTCCCTTTTACTATTGTTAGGATATATACTCCCTCTGTCCCGATTTATTTGCAATAATGAATATTTTATCTCTCACATAAATTCTCAAATGTTGAAGATAAACTGATACGGAGGGAGTACTTCGTAATATATTCTCCTTTTTTGTGGAAGAGGGCATTAACTTAAAATAAAACAAATTAAGGACCCTGACAAAAGTTACATGATTACAGTAGAGCTTTGGTTGGACTAATTAGAAACACTTTGAAGATCATCATTAAAGATGTTCCAACAAAACATTGGTGGATTCATAAAGACTACACTACTACTATCCATTAGCATCTAACCTYGCTCCTRCTTTAGTTCATCATTCGAATTGAAGRTGACACCTTGAGATCAGAGTTGTTTCATTAGTGCCCTACAATCTAGAAATACATTGATTAGGTTTGATGACATAGTAGATTGATCACAAATTTCCTCTCCGGCTGTCTTGAAATCAGAAATGATTTAGCAGTTTCCCCATCCATTACTCTTTTCCATCTCTAATCCCTGCCTGATAGCCAGCACCTCAGTAGTATGTGCATTCGAAGTACTCACTCTTTGTACTTTTCCCTTGAGCCATTCTCCTATTGAGCTCCTTGCAATTATACCAACACCACTATTCTTTCTCCAGGATGCATCAATATTTATCCTGATTATACCATTATTAGGTGAAGGTGACCAAGCATGGGGTATTATGACAGATTGATCAATGTGGGATATGTGAGTGCTAAGGCTTTTCTCATGATGCAAATAAAGGAAGAGAAGTCAGTAGCAAGATTATCCTTCGGTCAGGCATTGAAATAATTATCCTCCTATTCATCCCAACTCACTAATCTATCCCATGCATGTTTAGCTCTCACACAATGCCTAAGAATATGCTKTGAGGTTTCAGCCTTGGGCAAAGGGGACAACAATTAGTGTGTGAAACTCCTCGAACACTCAGGTTAACATTAGAGCGAGGGTAATCTGTCTCTTAAGGTTAGCTATAAAAAGACTTTGATCTTTGGAAGGGTATCGCAAGTCCAAATCAGCCTAAGACAATCAAAGTCTATGTATCTGTCTTTAAAGAAGGAACAAATTGGTCTGTCCAGAGAATGTGTATGTGTTAATGAAATGTCAGTGATATGCATGATAGCTTTCATGATATCCCGAGGTTAAGGGTAATGTGGGACTGAGAAATCCCACTGGTGATTATGGATGCAGTTTGAGATTTTTAGGGAAGAGCTCGAGGCATTTTGATCAACACATGATAATATTTGCAAGGGGTTGCTCATGACGCCATTTATCAAACCAAAGGGAAATAGACTCCCCTGCACCCACCGACCAAGTGCAAGAATTTGTATAAAACTCCCAACCTTTATCCAAGAACTTCTAGAAGAAAGACTTTCAAAAAGGGGGAGTGTTGCGGGATATATGGATTTATTTTGGGTATTATCTTGGGGAATAATT
>SNQN01007891.1:0-31466 GCA_008642245.1 Bassia scoparia | reverse complement strand
ACTCGGTATGGTCACACCTGGGCAAGGTCTCTCCGTCAGGATAGGTATACGTCTTAAGGTCATATGTATATTCTTAACAAATCGAGGGTCTCCTGAACCGGAGCAGGTCCGGCAATAAGGGATCAACACGGGGTCAGTCACTAAGGTTCCTCTAAAGGTTCCTACTTTCTAAGTCAATACATCAAGTCATCTGAGGCACGCTAATACTTAATCTAAGTCGAGACATACGAGCCCCTGAGTCGGGGAATAAACGCGGAAACTGACTTCACTACTAAGGTCAGATGCAGAAGGTAAATCCTTATTATGCCACAACACAAAAGAAACTATAGTCAAGGGAGTCGAGAAAATATCAACGTACCTTAATCGGAGTACCCTAAGAAGGAGGTCTCGCACCTAGCTCGGTCGCACTCCCGATCCCCGGTGATGGACAGAAATCCTCAAGTTGGAAGACTCTGAGGGAGAGAAACACTGAATGAATATCTAGAAGAGGTGAGAGAGTTCTAGGAGAGAGAAGAGAGCTTTCTAGAGAAGAGAAGAGGCCTTTTAGAGAGGAGACAGAGCTTTTAGAGAGAGAAGCTAAAAGTGGAAGTGGTAAATGTGAAATTGAAATTACAAACTTACTATTATATAGTAGGTGTAAGGTGAACAGTTACCTGACAAAAATCAAGTCCTTACGATTTTTTAATTTAATATATAAAGAGTGGTAAAACGTCCACATTCATCCTACCAGATCGTCATTCACACTGTGAAATTTAACTCAAGTTTCCTTCTCCCGAGGCTGGTGCCTCTCGGAAGTCCAAGGATTATGATTTCCTTTTCCCGAGGCTTTGTACCTCGGGAATCAAGGACAAGATTTCCTTTTCCCGAGGTTGATACCTCGGGAATCCAAGGATTATCTTCTTTCCCGAGGCTGTACCTCGGGAGTCAAACGACTAAGGCTTCCTTTTCCCGGGGTGGCACCCTCGGAATCCAAGGATTAAGGTTTCCTTTTCCGAGTTTGACATCCTCGGGAATCAAAGGACCACAGGTTTCCTTTCCCGAGGTTGACATCCTCGGAATCAAAGGACCACAAAGTTTCCTTCTCCCGAGGCTGATGCCCTCGGGAGTCCAAAGGCATATGATTTCCTTTCCCGAGGCTAGTACCCTCGGAATCAAAGGACTAAGACTTCCTTTTCCCGGGTTGGCACTCCGGATCAAAGGACCAAGTTCCTTCTTCGAGGCTGGTGCCCTCGGGAGTCTAAGGATTATGATTTCTTTTTCCGCGGGCTGGTACCTCTGGAAATCAAGGACTAAGATTTCCTTTTCCGAGGTGGTGCCTCGGAGTCTAAGGATTATGATTCTTTTTCCCGAGGCTGGTACCATCGGGATCAAAGGCCTAAGATTTCTTTTCCAAGGTTGGCACCTCGGGAATCCAAGGTTATGCTTTTACTTCTCCCGAGGCCCGGTACCTCGGGAGTCAACGGACAAGGTTTCCTTTTCCCGGGTTGGCACCCTCGGAATCCAAGGATGAAGGTTTCCTTTCCGAGGTTGACACTCTCGGGAATCCAGGATCTAGTTTTTCTTTTCCCGAGGTTAGTTTCCTCGGAATCAAGAGACCTAATTTTCCTTTCCGCGATGCTCATTAGCCCTCGGGGCTCGGAACTCTGGGGCTTATAAGCCCTCGAGAATTCCATACCCTTGGAAGTCCTATAAAATTATACCGCTCTTTTCCCGAAATTAGTACCTCGGGAATCAAAGGACTAAGCTTTCTTTTCCCGAGGGTGGCACCTCGGACCAAGGACCAAGACTTCATTTCCCGAGTCGATACCTCGGGAATCTAAGAATTATGCTTCTTTTCCGAGGCTGGTACCTCGGAATCCACGGTTAAGACTTCCTTTCCAGGTTAGCACCCTCGGAATCCAAGGATTAAGGTTTTCTTTTCCCGAGGCTGGTAACCTCAGGATCAAAGGACTCGTATTCAATTCTCCCAACATGATACCCTCGAGAATTCCACACTGCCGAGGCTCGTTAGCCCCGGGGCTCGGGAACTTTGAGGCTTATTAGCCCTCGAGGATCTATGTTGTCAGGGCTCAATAGCCCTCGGGGCTCGGTAATTGGGCTTCTTAGCCCCCCATACCAGGGTCGCCTCCCTCACCGAGGGGCCATACTTAATTCTACAAGCCATAGCCTAGTGACTTCCCCTATCGGGACAACTGTCTCGGCACGGTCGTGGTCGGTGACATCGAACAAGTGGCCTGACGGCTACTTGATTAAATCCTGACCGGTGTGCCTCCAACCTCATGGGTTCGAGAGTTACAAGACAGACCAGGAGGATCAAGCATGATTCCGCTGACACCTACCTCCCTCGGTCCTCGGTATAAGTATCAAGCGTGGGCTAATTGTCCCTGCCCAATGCCAGGCGCCACGTGGCTGCTGGTGGGTCCACCATAGCCAAAGAAAGGAACATGTGGCCCACAGAACAAAGGCAACATAACAAGGTACAAGACAAGTCTGACACAGGTCAGATGGCTGTCCCACATTGATAAGGTGACGATTGTCCACTTGGGACACTCAACCTACATCCTCACCAATCCCTATAAAAAGGGAGTGGAGAGTCCACTCCAGGTATCTAATTCTGAACCCACCGAGTATAGTTAGCATTTACTTTAGCTTGCTCGACCTTCAGTTAGGTCTCTTTGCTGACTTAAGCATCGGAGGGCTTTTCTCCCGGAAATCCCCGGGGTAGTTAGTCACCTTTGCGTGTTTTGCAGGTTGGCCGGAAGAGACCAAGTGTCCATTCTCAGGACGTTGACGGAAGCACGTGCGTGCCAGCTGTCATCCCCAGTCTTTATTACTCACCCTACTTTTTTTCTGTATTCTTTGTAAGTTCCTTGAACAGGAACAAAATTAAATCAACTATTCCATTAAAATATATATTAACTATGAATGTTTGTTATCATGCAAACAATTGAAATATGATGATGAGTAGGATAGGGAAGAAAAGAAAGAATAGTGTTTCATAATACTCCAAATGATAGTATAATATGGTTTATATACCATAAAAAAATTGCCAATATTTTGCTCTTTTCCTTTCTTCCAACAAATAAGTAAATACTTAATTAATTAATTATACTTTTATTTTGTCCTCATGTTAAATTTGTTATATATTTTGTGATTTGTGAAGATTAATATATAGTTCATCATTTCATCTGAATCAACCACCTTTACACCAGTTTAAAATTCTACTATGAATTTTATGGAAAAATTGAAAATGCTAATAATTTCATATTCATATTATTGTGCTTAGAACTGCAAAACCAGCTCTTTTCTTGATTACCCTTTTGTCTCCTTCTGCAAAAACTTCCTTATATATATACACTCTAACTAAACAGAATAATCCTAATCATATACACTTTATATACTTCCTTACAAAAACAACAAGAAGGAAAAAATACCCAAATAATAATAAATTCTTTTTTCTTATCAATATTAACTATTTCTTCTTGATCTTCTTTTTCTTCAACTTCAGATGATAATGCAAATGAGGCTTCAAGATCTAAGACCGCGATATCGATACAAGAAGCTACTAAGGGAAGATGGTTATGATAATGATGATCAAAAGAAGATGAATAATGCTACCATGAAGGCATCATCATCATCTTCATTGTCGTCGTCGCCATCGTCGTCGTCATCATCACCAAGGAGGAGGGGATTTTGGGTGAGGAAAGTAAATAATGGGAAGCTAAAAAAGGGGGTGAAGGTATCATCAAGAAGTAAGAAGATTAATTGGAAAAGATTTTCTTTTCTATTATTTCCAAGAAAGATTGCTAGAATTTATAGTGAAATTGTGAAGAGGTTGATTGAGTTAGATGGTAGTAGCATTATGTTTGCTACTACTTGGGGTATCCCTGTTCTTTCTAATCTTTCTGTTGATAGAACACTGAGATATATTTGATCTTCATTTTATTTTATTTTTCCCAGATTGTTTTATTTGTATTTTCTTCTATTATCTATTTATTTGTGTCATTTAAGAGAAACGTTTTTTTGGGTGTTAAGAGATCCACAAGAATGGGATGAGAATCGATCCCAGGAGAATCAAGGAGGAAAGCTTTAACCATTTGAGCTACCTCTTAAGAGATTGAATTTTGGAATAGAAAAACCATTAAAAAAAATAAAGTAATAAGGGCGGAATGAAAATTAATTTCAAAATTTTTATTTGTAAATTTGTAATCTTATTTGTTATAAAAATGTTTTAAAAAAATAATGAAGTGCATTACACTTTGAATTTGTTGGTTAAATACGTGTTATACTAACCACCCCTTTTCACACTTTGTCAAAAAAAAAAAAAAAAAAAAAAAAATTGCTTCTTAAGAATAATGCGATCGTTGACCTTGATAATAGTAGTTTATGACCGTGTTTTTGAACTATGTCTACTAAGGCGCATCAATGCCAACTTGGATTTTGAGGGATTTGTCCGTTATTATTATTCTATTGTTAATCGTCTAAGGCTTTGTTCTCGTCAACTTAATTTTATTGAAATTGAACTTATTTTTATTGAACTGAACTTATTGGTACTAGATTGAACTTATTTTTATTGAAACCTTAACAAATTTCTTAGGTATTAAACTTATGTTTACTGAATTGAATTTATTGATACTGAATTGAACTTATTTTTATTGAACTGAACTTATTATTACTGAACTTATTTTTATTGAAATTTATATATCTAAATAAGTTGACAAGAACAGGGTCTAAGTTTTATTTCATTATATTATCACTAGATTATTTTTGCACGCGATGCGTGCTTTACTGTATACATTTTAAGAATGCTTTAAAATGAAAATTTCAAGTTAGGAAATTATCTTAGCATTTTTTCAAGTTTTTAATATTTGATTAATCTTTCTATTTCCTTTATTAATTAATTAGCTTATTTATTTTAAAATATTTAAATTATTAGTAACTTACTTTTARGTAAGTGGTWTTTTGAAATTTTTAGGTGGATATCACCTTTTTTTCCATATTAGAAAGGGTCAAGGTATTTAATTAAGTATTAATTGACATATTTATGTATATAATTTTAATTTGTTTTTTTAGAGAAAAATTTATGCATATACCTTATTTACCCTTCATTAAGGGTAATTATGTATTTTGAGAGGGGGAACACCATCTTCCTCCCCCCTTCTCTTATATAATAGAGATATTATATGTTCAGTCTCTATGGTCGAAAATCAAATGCCATAATAATGCTTGCGGATTATCATCATTCCACATAATCACAACATTATCCCCATTCAGCCATTCTCCCCACCCTAGAACATGAGTATGTGCTTCCGCATCGCCAAATTTGATAATCCTAAGAGTGTCAATCTCGTAAATTCTAACAAGTATATGGTCAATCATTTAAAATTAATCTCTAAGAAGTTGTTATTTACGTAATTTCTATTATGTGAAGATTACAAAACATCACATCATGTGAGGTTAAGTACTTGTATCCAATCTCATGAATGCGTCATTATTATGTGATGATTTTATAGATATTGTTCTTGACACGTTAGTGACTTGAACGATCTATGAGTTGAGTACACCCAATAACACAATCTTTAGTATTATGTACACCCAATGACCAGTGGCGGACCCAGGAATTTCTCGCTGGTGGGTCACTAATATTAAACAAATTTGTAAAAAAAAATTTCTTAACAAAATATTACAAAATACATAAACATATTAAAAGAGTACAAAATAAAAGTTTATATTTAAATTACACAACAAAATAGTACTAAACTTATTACAACAATTCTCGACGAGTTCTCATGTTTTGATATCGGTTCATGATATCTTTAATGCTAACATTCATAAACAAATCATTCTCCAAATAAACAAACCAACTAGCTACTAACAAATATTAACAAATAACTAAATTACAAATTCTATGAACAATCAATCAACACCAAGTCACCAACAAATTCTATGAACAAATTACAATTTACAAACTAACAATAGTAACAAAAACAGAATATTAACAAATAACTTAAAAATATATCAACAATTATCAACAATAATACAATATATTATACCAAGTTACCAACAATTAACAAATAACAATATTACTAACAAAAATAACAAATAACAATTAACAATTAACAATAACAATTAACAAAAATAACAATTAACAAATAACAAATAACAAATAACAATAACAAATAACAAATAACAAAAATGAAATTAAAAATTTAAAAAGAAAAAAATTGAGTCAGATTAACAAGAACACTAAGGGAGTAAGGGTCACTAACCTGAGTCACTGACGGTCTTGACAGAGTGAGGGCCGTGTCGCCGTGAGGCAGCAGAGGACGAGTGACGGAGTGAGGGTCGTGTCGCCGACTCGCCGTGAGGCAGCAGAGGACGAGTGACGGAGTGAGGGCCGTGTCGCCGTGAGGCAGCACTCGCAGCAGGGCGCAGGGCCGCAGGCAGACGAGTAGACGACGAGTCGACGAGTGAATCTGTGAATGAGTGATGACGCCGTGTCGCCGTGAGTCCGTGACGGAGTGACTAGTGAGGCGCCGCGCCGGCGCCGAGGAGAGAGAGAGAGAGAGATTGAGAGATTGAGTTAGGGTTTGAGAGATTGAGTTTGAGAGAGAGAGAGTGACTGACTTTGAGACTTGAGAGAGGAAAAATAAAAAAATAAAAAAAAGACCCTTAGTTAGGAATCGAACACGGGACCTTGGGCAAAACTAACAAGGCTTCAGACCACTGGGCTAGGATGCAACATATGTTTATTTATTCCTTCAGTTTATTTTATACTTATTTTAAAACTGTTTTAAATTTAAAAAAAAAGCCCAAATTTTTTGGGCCGACTGGTGGTACACGTGCACCACCAGGGCCCAATGTAGGTCCGCCACTGCCAATGACACAATCTTTAGCATGTAACGGCATCCATCAACATAGTCTTTGATTTTGGATTAATGGCTCATCAACGCAATATATGTGGTATGAGAGTGAGAGTACTTCAGATCAAATGGTTAAAGTTTTCCTTTCGATTTTAAAAGATTTTGAGATTGATTCTCATCTTTATCCCTTGTGGCTCTCTTAGCATAAAAAATTATTTACCACCTATATGATAATCAACAAAATTCCATCGCAAGATTTTATACTCTTATTACATCTTAAGCTATGAGTTTAATTTGATGATTATCATAGAGGTGGTGTGTAGCACCCAAAAAAATAAAGGTGGTGAGATCGGGATTTTTTCAAAAGAAAAGAAAATTAAAATTTGTAATTGGAATCGCAAGTTGGTGGGAGTAAATCTGGGAAGACTATAGAGCAAGGAAGTTAATATGAGTGAGAGGCACCCATGTTATTAATTAACAAAACAAATTACGCTCAAAGTAGCCGTTAAACACATGACCTCATACAAAAAAAGGTCATGCACATATAATCTCAATTATATTTTATTAGTGCTTTTAATATCTACATAAAACTATATTTGAAGAAGGAGATGCTTGCACACAATTCTAATTCAATTAGGTCAAATGAAGACGACTAAGAAATCATGTCAACGACCTTAAAAACGAAGACATGGAGTGGATAACGGATGAAAAGGACCTTAGGATTATGATCCAGACCCACTTCAAAAGTTTCGTTACAGATATTCAAACTCAGTCTTCTGACACGGTCAAACGAACGGAAATAGATCTGGATCTGCAGGGAATAACAAAAACTCTTATAAGAAAAAGCCAGGAATACCTTCAATGGCCTTTCGATCACAAACAAGGAAAATTCGAAATATGCATTTCATCCGCGACCCGATCCGAATTTTCGAATATCGAATAAAAAAGTTGATAGATCGGATATCCGAATCTTTTCATGTCGGGATTTCCCCGATCTGTAAATTTCGGATCAGATTATCCATTTTGAACACCCCTATTAATATGGGATAAGATAGAGAATTAGAGATTGCTATCAACATAGGTATGTCATTCTTTCATACTCCATTACTGCACTTTAAATTTCTTGTGTTTAGGAATCAACCAGGTATAACAATTTACAAATTGGTGTATTGAGCTCATTGCAGTTGGATCATAATGTCATCGAGACATAATATTTCCTGTTTGATGTGTTCAGGTATACATAATTGGAGGAGATGAAACTCAAAGGGGTGCATCTATTCTCCATCCCAGATTCGTCCTACATTAATGACTTAGAGCTTGTCTAATTGTAGTAGATGTCACAATTTTTTCTCATTGTATTAAGAGATCTGTTGATTATTACTATACAATATAGTCTTGTGCATTATTGATTTTTTCTAATTGCAAATTTTCATTATGTACACCGTTTGGAATGATGCACACGGTACAACGAGTAGTATTTAAAAATATAAAGTATGAAATAAAAAGGAGGTAACATTTGAAGCAACACCCAAGCCATAAAACTAGTTATTTTTTTGAAAACGGACCACGTTCCATGATATCTTTGTTTGTGGAAAGGTGGGATAAGCCAAATAAAACCAAAAAAAAAAAAAAAAAAAAAAAACTTGAAAGAAGAAGTGGAAACAAAAAGAAAATGAAAGAAGAAATTGTGTTAAATTTGTCTGTGGTCTGGTAAGATAGGTGATTGGACAAGGAAGTGAACAAAAACGTTAATGGTATGGCCTGACCTGCAAAAATGGGCCAGAGCTGTCTATTATTGTGGGCCAGAACTGTCGAATATTGTGGGCCGAATGTAATTATGCTGAGAAAGGATAAGGTTTAGTTATTATTCTCTGGTTGTCAATAGTATGACATAGGTTACATAACGACCTATGGTAGTTTGTATTTATGTATAAAGCCATGAACCAAAATAGACCGACTTAAGTATTAGGGTGTGTTCGGTCATAGTAGTGGTGGAAGAAATATTTAGCGGTAGAAGTAACAGGTAGCTGAAAAGCTAGTAGGTAGCGGTGGAAAACTGGGAATAACAAGTAGCGGTCAAAACTACATTTGTTAATATAAGTGTTCGACAATAGTAGTGATTCTATTTATAGGATAAGAAAATTAATTATCAAATAGCGTTTTAATCTAGTGTAAAAATTAAAACGTTACTCCTACTAACGTTTGAAAAAAGTAGCATTTAACGTTAACTGGTACTCAAAACGTTATCTTACCGAACAATAATAAAATTAACCAAATAACGTTTTAATCTAATCAAAACACTGAACATTACCTAAAAAAACAACACCTAACAGGGCTTAATATAACAACACGTCGACACCCTCGAAATTTGTTTTTGTCGATTTGGATTATGTAGCAAAATTTTCATATTTTTTTTTCCAACGATATATTATTGAGAAAGTATTTATTTTAGTAAGAATACCTATCATAATATGCATATGACACATCCTTTCAAAAATTTAAAAATAAAATAAAATATGATGCATATGACACGTTATGCCAAAAAACGAAGATATTTCATGGACATTTTTAACTAAAAATCTTGTTAGAATGGGATATTCTAGATAATTGAAGTTTTCTTAGAGAAACAAACAAAAATAAGGTGAAGTTGGCCCATGCAATGTTGAACAAGTGAACAACTATAGCTCATTTAATATTATACTTCATCCGTATTAAAAATTGGCAACATTGAGTTTGGACTCCTAAACAAATTTTGTAAAGGTTGATTAATGGGATAAACAACCCATGAAGTATATAATTAAAAGAATGTCACTCCTTAAACTACACGCCTTTACCTAGCTCTTGTTACAGCTATACGCATTTTTATATAAAAATATGATTGTTTATAAAAAATTGTTCATTTAAATTAAAGCTGAAAATGATTTTTTTTTTTAAAAAAGTAAGGGTGGTTGTACATATTTGTAAGTATGTACGTACAATTGGTAGTACCATACACGTCCTATGTAGAGCGCGAGCTAATACAATTATTGTATGTTCATATGTTTGCAGTGCATATATAATTTGTAACTTTAATAACTATAACAAGTAGATAATGGTTGTGAATAGCAGGAAATTGTCCAAGGATGACTGCCAGGTTCTTGTTGATAAAATTACTACTAGAGTTGCCTCTTGGAATAGTAAATCTTTGTCTTATAGCGGGAGAACTCAGTTGATCAGTTCTGTCTTGCTTACCTTGCATACTTACTGGGCTTCAATCTTTATTATCTCAAAGTGTGTTTTGAAACAAGTTGAGGCTCTTTGCAGGAACTATTTGTGGGATGGGAGGCTAATCTATTCTAGGCCACCTCCCACTGCTTAGAATATTATTTGTCGTCCCAAGAAGGAAGGCGGTCTTGGAATTCATAACTGCTTTCTTTGGAATTTGGCTGCTATTGGTAAGTATGTGTGGAATATTGCTAATAAGCAGGATAGTCTTTGGCTCATATGGATTTCTCATTTATATATGAAAGGCAAGCAATGGAAGAGGGCTCCTTATCTAAATTCTGCTATTTGGACTTGGAAACAGATCCGGAAAGCTAAAGAGCATCTCAAACCTGGTTTTGTTGGTGATAAATGGAAAGCTAATCCTTCTGGTTATACTATGGCTAGTGGATATGATTGGTTGAGAACTCCTGTGGATGAGGTTCCTTGGGCTGCTTTTGTATGGAATAGATTTAACATTCCCAAGCATAAATTTATTTGCTGGTTCATGATGTGGGGCAAGCTCAGAACAAGGGACAAGTTATATTCTTTGGGGATCATCACTGATGCAACCTGTCCTTTGCGTGGTGATGCTGATGAATCCGTGGACCATTTATTTTTTGAATGTAATTTTAGCAGACAATGTTGTGCTATTTTTACTTCTACTGTGCAGATTCCCATTGATTTCTGTTGCCTGGAAGCATGTAGAAATAGTGTGAGTTCTTCTATGAACAGGTTCAGGACTCGTGTCATTTGGAGTTGGCTTGTTGGCATGTTGTATGTGATATGGCATGAGAGGAACAGGGGTGTTTGGCAGGCTCAAGTGCAGAGACCAGAATATTGTATGCAGTGTTTAAGGAAGGACTTAGCTTCTAGAATTAGGTTTGTTTTGCCTAGGAAAATAAGCTGTAATGATAGACATTGGTGTATGCGTTTACTTGTTGGTTTAGACTAGGCTGTTGTAGCTAGCTTGTGCACCCATCCTAGATGGTGGCTTTAGTTTAGTCTCTGTTGCTGTTGCAGCTTTGTTTAGGAAGCTTTTCTTGCTTTTGTTTTGTTAGCTTTAGTTTTTATATTAATCTTTGTGAGCAATAAAATCTTTTTTACCTTTTAAAAAAAAAAAACAGGTAGAGAATGGGTACGTTCTGTTGTAGCAATTCGCTTGGCAAACTACAAGATTTCCTCTGAGTTTCAGGGTTGAGAGATGGGTGGAGGCTTCCCTTCAACGCTACTCCAATGGAGTTGATCTTGGGATGGAGACTTGAGATGGCTTGGCGCTTCAAGTCTTTCGAGGCTCCTTAGCACCTACAAGAAGGAGAATAATCCTTTTCGGATTATCTCCCCTCCGATGCTAAGTAAGTAAATGAAGGAGGAAAGTAATAAATGTAATTTAATGTAGAGAGAAGTTAGAGAGAGAAACTCTACACTTTCTTAAATGTGAGTAAATGCTCTCAAATGTATGAATTAATATGTGAAAAATGAGGTCTCTCATGGGGTATTTATAGGCATTTGTCTTGTCCAATGAGAGCCTAGATGTGTGACACTTGTCGCCATCTTCACCGTTATTTTATCTGTTTTGCTTGCTTAAGCAGTCTGATATACGTTGTCCGATTTGTTTCAGTCGAACTTGTATGGTCAATAAGTCGCCTGACTTTTGACACGTGGATCAATAAGAAGTTGACACATGACCTAGGGGCCCTTTGTCATCTTAGCCTTTCTTGGCCAACCCAATGTGGACACGTGGCATGTAGTTTTTACATGTCACTTCATGTTCTATTCAAGTAATTTTTACTTAATTTCAGTAAAAATAAGTTTAGATCAATTATAAGTTCAGATAAGAAAAAACAAGTTTAGTTTAGAAAAAATAATTATAAAAGAAACACTTATTATTTTTCTCTCACACAAAACAACTTGAGAAAAAAAAATAGATAAGTTCAATTCAGAAAAAATAAGTTCAGATAAGAAAAAATAAGTTCAGATAAGTAAAAATAAGGTGAACGGAACATACCCATGCCAATATCACAAGCAATGCCAATGTTATGGTTAGTTATTTATATAAATTTATAAGAGTATATCAAATAGTCTTGTTAAAACAATTAATTGTAAAAATTTGGTTCTATGAACCTACAATATATTCGTATACAGTTTGATTTATATGTTTGTATATATATTGAAAAATTATTTGGTAAGGTAAGAAATTGTTGGTATTATGTTAAATTTATTAAGATTCTTCTTATTTCTCTTTTTTCAGAAAAGAAAAAAGAGTTGTTTTTTTTTTAAAAAAAACCATAATGCGTCATGAGCCATTTTTATTTTTGTTTTAGTTGAAAGTAATGTAGCTCCAGAAATTATGATGAATGAACATTAAAAATATACTCATTAAGTTGGTTGAATTAAACAAAACCTCACTTGATTATGGGTTTGTTGTATTCAACTTATTTTCCGTAAAAATAAGTTCAGATTAGTTCACATAAGAAAAAAATAATTTCAGTTCAGAAAAAATAAGTTGAAAAGAACACAATTATTATTTTTCTATCTCACAAGACAACTTCAGAAAAAATAAGATAAGTTCAATTCAGAAAAAATAAGTTCATATAAGTTCAAATTAGAAAAAATAAGTTCAGTAAAGAAAAAATAAGTTCTGATAAGAAAAAATAAGTTATGATAAAATGAATAGAACAGACCCTATATTTATACTTAGATCTCATTCTTTTTTACTGTGGAAACCTCAATTGAGCTTCACTAGTTTTTTATAATTGAACAAATTAAAGTTAGAAATTACAATTAGAATTGGGCATGGGCCATGTTGGCCCGTGGGTGGCACGAGCACGGCACGAAATTGGCACGGCCCACCTAAAACTCGGTTTGACACGATGTTCATGAGGTGGGCCGTGAACAAATATTTAGAAAAAAACCCAGCCAGACATGAGCCCACCATTTCGGCCCATGTGTGGCTTGTGTTTGGCCCATAGTAAGGCATATAGTTGGCCCGTGAACAGCCCGTTGGCAAACGTATCATGTACAATTATACATTACAGGTAATTTGACATTTCAACTCCTACACACTACATGCTACACGCCTACACCCTGCACGTTAAATAAGTTTAAAATGTAAGTCTAGGGAATGAAATCTATTGCAATACAAATATGAAAATATTTTTTATTTTTTTTTATTATTAAAAAAACTACAATAAGAAGGGCCAATCAATGACACCTATTGACGAGGAAGAAAAATATGGACTCGGCCTTCTGGATTGGTGGAAAGGACAAAGTACAAAGCGTCCTATTTTAATTGTGATGGCGCGTGATTTTTTGCTATTCATGTATCTTCTGTAGCATCCGAACGAGCTTTCAGTGCATTCAGATGAGTTTTAGATGATAGAAGAACTAATTTGAAGCTTGAAACACTAGAGACATGTGTTTGTTTCAATTCAAAGATTGGTTAGTGTAGGGCTTCGCCCCGCCTTAGGCAGGGGCGTGGACCTCAGCTTCAGTGTCATGGAGTTGAGCCATGGAATCCGCATGTGAATGCGTTGGGGTGTGTCGTCGAATTGAAGGGATCGCCACCGTGCCTATATAGGTTATTCACGGACGCCCGAAACATTGGTGCCAAATTAATGGCCCCACGTCCAATCAAGTAACCAGTCGTGGGTTCGGGGACATGGTACGAATCAGATCTGTAACCCAATTCGCCCGCATGTATGTAGCGGCCTCTACTCGGTCTCATTGTAGTTCCATTAATCATAACAATTGAATTCAAAGAGCCTATCGATTTGACTTGAAAACACACTAATTACTAGGTAGTTGCTATTAGTACGAGCAATGACTTCTATAATGGACAAGCGATCACTGATTGTTAGTCAATGTTAATAAGGTGCTTAGAAAACGGTCGTCCATAATTACTGACTTTAAGTGGACAAATGATTAAATTCCGGTCTCGTTTAAACAAAATATACAAGTGTGATAGAAAGAATGTAAACAAAATATGAAAACAAAGGTTAGTAAGGCATAATATGATGTATGCCTTCCTCACCTTGTCACTGCAAACAATCGAATTGTTAGAATAAAAAACTCAAAGGAATCGCCTTTCGATTGAATTGCTAATTGAGACAAACAACGCGTTAGTATTGACAATAATAAATGTATAATAATGATAGAAAACCAAAAAACCAAGGAAACAATGAAAATATAAGAAAAACCTACAATTTACATGAAACCATTAACAAGTGAGTTTCTACATGGTTTTAATTGAATTAAAAACTCAAAAATAATGATTAATCAAATTAAAAGAGACAAAAGGAATTGAAAAAAGAGTGAAAGAAAGGTTTTTGGTGAGTAATCTCAGATTTATACCCTTATTTCGCTTGTTGATTCGAATAGAATCGATGCTTTGAATTGAAAACGAATGGTGTTTGATGTTTTGAGAGTGTATAGATGTGTCTCGTGACTTGTGTCTGTGAATTGTGTCTCGAAGGTGTGAAGTTGTGAAGCTGTGAAATCGTAATGAAGTGAAGTGTGAAGTCGTGTCCGAACTGAGCAAGGCAAGCAAGTATTTATAGGCACGAGGCAAAAACGAGCCAGAAAACCCTGCGTATATACGCTGAGGATGAGCGTATATACGCAGGTGAGGAGCGTATATACGCTCATCCCAGCGTATATACGCTTCTTGTTTTCCATAATTTTTGGCAAAAACGTATATCTTGTATGAGCGTATATACGCTCCTGTTGAGCGTATATACGCTCCTATTGAGCGTATAACGCTCATCATTTGCGTATATACGCTCAATGATTTCGTATATATTTTCCAAAAAAACTCGAAATATTTCGATTTCCTCCGATTTTATTCGTGATTTCCCTTGATTCGACGCACCTAGACACCCTTGCTCTCCAAGCAAGGATTTCTAGAATGTTCTAGAAGGTTCCACGTATTTCCGGAGTATTTTTTCTAATTATTCACGTATTTTCTGCGTATTCTGCGTATTTTAAACATGCAAAATTCATAAGAAAATCATAGAAAAATCAGAAAAATAATTTAAAAATATTGGCGGATTCAGAAAAATGTGACGCACATGATGGAAAACAAAAGCACGAGAATCGCCAGCTTAACTTGTTTGAAAACCTTTGAAAACCTTTGAGTTTATCGAGAAAACCGAAAACATATGTTTGCCTTGTAAGTGACCTTTGCTCAATAGTTCCGAGTATGACCTCACGTATTTCCAATTTTCGTGAGCTCAAAGCATCTTTTCTGAGTCGAAACAAACGCGAGACGCGGTATGTTTCATCACGGATTACTCATTTGGGGAGACACATTTTCAGGTGTCTACAGTTAGTTGCTGAAGATCGCTCCCAAGACCAATTTTATGTTCAAAATGATCGTGATGATGAAACGTCAGCTTCTAGATCCAATAGCTCTCAATCTATTCAACTAGTTGATGAACTTGAACAAGAACAAGAACAAGACAATGAAGAAGTCTAAATTTCAAATTGTAATATTTAAGTTTTCAATTAATGTTTTTTAGTCTTTCTAATTTAAAAGTTTGTACTCTTATCGACTTTATATTTCTATTAGAAGTACTATTGAAGCTTAGTTTTTAACGAGTTATTTCCCTTTATTTTTTTAGCAACATACAATTAGGTAATTTATTTATTCTCAATCATACAATCGTGACATATCTTACTTGGTAATGCAATTTTATGACCCATGAATAAGCCCAAGATTTGGCCCACACTTAGCCCATCGGACGACCCATGACAAGCACATGGGCTTGGACGGGCTGTGAACAAGATTTTCAAACATAAGGCACGACACGGACAATGTAGCAGCACGATACGACCCGACCTGCCATTAACTTGGGCCCACGGGCTTAGTCCACGAACGAATCCAACACGACCCATGCTGTAGACACCTAATTGACTAATTCGGTGTCTCATTCAGTTCCCGAAAGTCAATGATCATTGTACCTGATCGCAATAGGTACGTTTGGGAATTATGCTCAAGTGTCACCTCACACCCATTCTTTTCTAAGCCTTATGCTATTCCTCCATACCAATTCAAGTCTAATTCAAAACCATTGTTAATTTGCTAGGAAAAAGTATCTTGCTAGAAATTTTCTTTGATTTTCCGGGATTTTTCTATGATTTTTAGGATGCCCTTATAGTCTCAGGGGCATTTATCGTAATTTACTTGTGCCTCAAATGACTCTCTGACATTCCTACTATATTTTCTTATTTTTCTATATTTTTTCCACATTTTCCATATTTTTCTTTAAGTTTTTAAGGTACTTTAGCATGTGAAGGGCATTTTCGTAATTTCCTGTAGTGCACAGGACATTATTCTTTCGTTTTTTACAATTATTTTATTTTTTAGTTTTTTTCGAGAATTTTCCATAATTTTTTAAGATTTTTCTATGATTTTTCTTTTATTTTATTATCCTAAATCTCCGATTATTCTAGAACTTTCCCGAATATTCTAGAACGTTCTCGAACGTTTCGAAAAGTGAGTTTTCTTGCCGCAAAAGATGGAAAAATCTAAAGTTTTTTACTTGGCTAAGCAAAGGATATATTTCGAAGATTTTGTGCAAAACACGGCAAGAAGATCAAATTAAATCAGTACAAAAATACTTGAATAATATCTAAAAAAAATCCTGGAAAGCCGTATATGTGGCTCCTCACAAGCGTATATTGATCACTGGCTTTTTAAGCCACTTTTCCTTCTCATTTCACCCTTAATATGGCTAGTCCTATGTTTATTTTGAGGCCATTTGCGCTTAAATTGTTGAAACTTGGTCTTTGTCCTCGTTTTCTAAAGGTTATATGATTTTCCTTTGATTTCGAGGTGTTTTTACATTGTCTTAGCATTGATGATGTTTTGAGCCCTCATTTCATCTCCTTCCTTACGTGGTTGCAGGTGTGGATCCAATTTACTTCACTTGGAGCTCATGTAGGAGGAGTAGGAAGGATTGAAAGGATCAAGGATCGAGCTATAGAGTGATTGGAGTAAAGAAATGAGCTTAAGGTACAAGTTTACCATTTGGAGCGGACGCTCCAGATCCCCTGCCTTTGTTGAAAATGTCGAGAGTCTCAGGCGGAAGTTCTGCAATATGGAGCGTACGCTCCGTTGTTTGGAGTGGACGCTCCAAAGTTAGAGCTGACCTTGAGATAGAAGTCCTACTTTTACACCGAGAGTTTGAGGCATCCGCCAAAGTCTTTGAAGCGGACACTCCAACCATTGGAGCAGACGTTCCATCCGCATCCTGACTTTTTTAGCATTGGAGCGGACGCTCCATACGTCGGTTGTATTTGCGCGATGATGTGTAATTTCCCATTTATAGGTGATTATTTGTAATAAATATAAATAGTACATTTCTTATTCTCCAAGTACACATTCATTCACTTAGCCTAGAATAGATTTTCAATACTTTTCTTCTTGAGGTAGCTAGAGAGAGAGAAACACCATTAGAGAATAGAGAGAGAAAGCTTGTAATCATCAATTAATTAGTTCAATTCACTAAAAAATTCTGCATTTCTTTTGCAATCTTCTTCCCCTTCTTAATTCCTTTATACTTATTGCATTTATTTTTGTAGATTCATGCTAGATTGTTAGATTTAATTGCTTCACAAATATGGGTTTCATGCTAGTTGTAGATTTCATGCTTTATTTTGTAGTTATTTATATGTTTCCTCTTCTAGGCTAGATTTTTTAGCTAGAGGAGGAGATACTTGGCAAGGTTTGATGACTTGATAGTAATTTGGGTTTGATTTGTGTTGATTGGTTTATTTGTTTGATCATCAAGGTGCTCGATGAATGATACGTGGTTTGGCCATCTTCATATTATTTCCTATGTTATGTTAGTAGTGCGCGAGAGTGTCTATTACGATATTGACAACTTGATGTGTCCTTGATCCTGGCCACCGTGACGGGATTGGGTAGGCGATGTTGGGCGGTGCACAAGAGTGACCCCCAATGTTAGACCATAGGCCCTGTACATGCGTTGGGCGTCACCTTGCTAGATCAGATCTGGTCCCTCTACCCCGCGGGGTACAGTCTTGGTGAGACACCATATTGCGAACAATTGAATTCTTGCTATTTTTCATAGTATGAGTATGCTTGGCATTGAGGATTATGGATACTCGGAATCGAATAGAGGAAGTCGCCACAGCACTTCTTTCGGGAAGTTGTGGAACCCGTTTAAGCCTTGCCTATAATTGCATAAAGCAAGGCGAAGGACTCAATGTCAGGTTGTGCACCAAGGTCTAGATTAGGGGACGAGGGTAAGGGCGAAGTAGTGCACAATACCCCCCCCCCCCCCCCCATCTAGCAGCCTCTACTCGGTCTCAATGCAAATTCACCAATTGAAACATTGAACAACACATATGTCTTTATTAATCCTTAGTAACTACTAGGAGAGTTGATTGATGCATGTAAAGACTATTAATTGTTGTCTCTTTGAATTAGGTCAAGATTTAAGGATTCTAAATCGTTTGTCCATAATTATCTTATTAGGCGTGACAAACAATTAACAGGTCTTTAATTAGCAAAATGTAATGGTGATTGGAAGAATATGTACAACATGAAGAAGAATAAGAATACACATGGGACTTACCTCGAATCACTATCCAAAAAAACACAAGACAAAACAAGAGTTAGTAGTATCGAAATCGAATCGCCTTGCAAATTGCTTTTTACACAACGAAAACAAATAGAAATGTTAGTAATGACAATAATATTGAAATCGAATTGAGAATAAGAAAAAAATAAGAAATATTTATTTACATGTTAATTGATGTCAAATAATTGATTAATCCATATTACATGATTAATGGTGATTGAAAAGAAATAAACAAAAACAATGAAAAATGAAAAGGAAAGAGAAGGAAGAGATGATTTCTATGAGTTTTGTGGACTCATAGATTATATTAACAATACGTGGTCGAAATAACTCTTGAACAAGTTCCTTGAATACCTTAATCTCTTGAATTGAATTTGTTTAGAATTTGAAAGAATTTTGAAAGAGTTTTTCGAATTGAATTTAAATAGAAATTATCGTGCTTTCGAAGTGTTTTAAGAGAAGATGTCACCGAGACTTTGTTATAACTCCGAATTGTCTAAAACGAAATCCAAAACTTCCTATTTATAGCCCTCTCTCACGTGGGGCCACATGAGGTGGGCGTGATAGCGCCTAATCGGGTGTAATTACACCCAAAAGTTTGCCTTATTTTGCTTGATTTTTCTTTCCTTTTTTGTGTTTATTTGTATGTTTAATTAAGTTAAGCATTGAACGATTCGATTGCGAAGCTTGTGTGAGAAGCTAGAGAATGTACCTAGACATCCTTAGGGAGCAAGACACGAGCTTGGATGGTTTCGAAAGCTTCCGAAATACCCTACTTCGCTCGGTTGCTCGTTTTGCTTAAGAAAAATTCATAACTATTTATCCACAAGTCAAAAAATTATTAGGTAAAAAATATGAAAAAAAATCCTTGTACAATCTAGAGCATTGTGTTAATATTTCAATTTTTGGAGCTGTTTTGATGATTTAATTAATTATCACAAAATTAATGAAATTACCGGAAACTCCGAAAAATTGCAAAAGTGCTTAGAAAAATCTAGAAAAATTCTTAAAACTCTAGGAAAAAGTCTAAAAATAAGTTCAAATTATTTTTGAAATCAAGACTTATTTTTAAGGGTGCTTTAGGCAACAAAAGGTGTTTCGGCTCTACAAATCGAGATTTTACGGCATTGTTTGAAATAGTTGTTTTATAATTGGACCAATTTGACTGTGGTATAGTTATATCATTTGCCTTAAGGAGGGACAAATGTAGGTAACTACAAGCCCCAAGCTAGTTGACCACACATTTCATGATCCGGATTTTGAGAGAGTAGGATAGAATTGCCAAGTATTCCCCGACCCTAGTCCTTCCTTAATTTGGTACTCATAATCTCTTCATCGCTAGTTTACTTTGTTCTTTGCTAGTAGTAGAAATAGCTTGTGGTGGTTGGCTACTCAATTCCCGAAAAATATTTGATCGTTAACGATTGTAATTTAGCATTGGTCATTTGCTTCTCCGTGGATACGACCCTCCCTTCATTATACTACCATTTGGTAGAGTTTGCGAAGGACTATATTATTCTTCCTTGCTCCCTTGAGAATTAACAACACTCAGGGGGTGATCAAGTTTTGGCACCGTAGCAGGGGAAACTAGTGTTAAATTTGACAATTTTTGAATTGTAACTGTTTTGAAAATAGTGTTACTTTTCAATATTTAATTTTTCTTTTACCATAAATGTTTTAACTTTTAAGTAGTAGTTTATTTGGTAATTTTGACACTTTCTTTTATTTGAAAATTGTAAAATACGAAGTGAATTAGTTAAGGGTGTTTCAAACAGGTTATTTTATATTTAACAAAGGGCATATAAGTCATTGCCTAGGGGGGACACCATTGCTCCCATTTGGCTTATATAATAGAGATTATTATTATAAATAATTATTTTTTTAATAAAATAACATTCATAATAATTAATTTAAACTATGATTATTTATGATTATTTTATTCAACATTAATTAATAATAATAATAATAATAATAATAATAATAATAATAATAATAATAATAATAATAATAATACTCCATTTGTTTTTTTATTAGATATTCCATACCAATTTTGCACGGTGTTTAAGAGTTGTTTGAGTTTAAATAGATGGGTAAGTTAGGTAAAAAAAGTTGAATAAGTTAGGTAAAAGAGTAAATATGTGAATGAAATTTTTTGGGAAAAAGTAATTTTGGGTGAATAAATTGAGTAAAGTAATGGAAAGTTGACTTTAGAAAGGATTAATTCGTTAATGTTAGAGTAAATAAAGTAGGTAAAAAGTAAAAAAAAAGAAGTTATTTTTAGATTGGTTTGAGACAACTAATTGAAAACATCCCAAAATGAAAAGTGGAACAACTAAAAAAACGGAGGGAGTATTAATTAATATTATTATGAATGAATATTATTGATTAATGTTTTTAACATTATTAATATAATAGATAATAATTTTTTAATTTATATTATATTTGTTAATAATGTTAGTTGTAGCAAGTTAAACGAGGGCTATACCTTACGTGTGAGTAGTGAAAGTGCAGAGTATACTCAAGAGGGGGGAGGGGTGAATTGAGTATTGAGTGTATGTTGTAAATTTTTCGATTAGTTAACACCAGTTAAGAACTAGTCCTCAAGCAGCGGAAAGTAAATGCAAGAAATAAACAACACCAAGATTTAACGAGATTCGACTTCTAATAAGTCTACGTCCTCCACTCACTCACTCTTTTATTAATCACCTCTGATTGATAAAAGAATACAAATAATCCGAACATGCACCTCTGCACAAACAGATCCCCAACTTCCACCAATGGAAGTTCTACCCAATCACCAATTATGGTGATTCAAATGAACTTGATCCCCAACCAAGTTCCCCAGCAAATTAAACTCTTAATCTGCTCAATTGACAACACTTTGTCTCTCAAATACAAAATAGCCTTAATGATTGGAATGAGAGTAAATTAAAACCTAAGTGTAGTGATGGATTAATGCTATTTCAATATCAAGAGAGAGCTTTTGCAACTATGATATTTAGGTTTTGGCTCGTGCAAAAGTGTTGGGGTTTTGTGTGTTGGAAGTCCTCTTAAGTAAGCCTTTGATAAAGTATATTGCATGAGATCATAAGAATATATTTTCCTTGGAAATAAAATAATATTTCACGAAAAATATATTCTACTGATTTTATTTGCAATCAAATAAAATCAGCTTATGAACTCAACAATATACTTTCCATACTTAAGAGGCTTTCCTACACAAAAACCCTTCCATCCGTTTATTTTCAAAATCAGTTTTACGCGGAATTAAACTTTCCAAAAATACGGATCTAAGGAAGTAAACTTGAGAGGACTGGTCTAGAACCGTTCCCAAACTGTTCCAGTCAACTCAATTTTACTTGAAGTTGTCTATAACAAGCAATGGAGATTACTTGTTATATCCAACTTGCTCAACTCTTTCATACTAACCTTTATAGTGCATTTTATCAATCCAAAACTACTTACATTGCAACTAAGACCTAAATCTATAACTCTTGAAGGTTGGGTCTTCATGCAAACTTCTAGATGTAGCTTCATTCATCTTTACAATCTTTGAACTTGAGTCTTATATCTGCACTTGCAAACAGTAATTGCAAATCTATTTTAATTCAAAGTGATTTGTCATCATTCAAAACTCAAGGTAGGAACTTAACAAATTCCCCCTTTTTGATGATGACAAACCATGAAGTTCCCCCTGCAAAAGACATCATTAAGTTTGGGAACTTTTTTCAAAAGTTTGAGTTCTTTTAAGAACCCAAGGAACTGGTCTCGCACTGTTCCTATAGATTATGCATAATTCACAAGTACAACAGTTCACAACTAATTGACTATGATTTAAGAAAGAGTTACTAAGTACAAAGGAGTAGATACTAATTAGACTTAGAGCTCTTAGACTTAAACATGCATTCGCAATAAGAACATCAGTTAGTTCAGACTTGTTTCCAAGCCATTAGGATAAACAGAAGTAATTAAAGTGTGTGGAATACACTTACTTCCAGACCAGAGAGGTCTGTCACCTCTAACAAGGCCTTTAACCTTACTCTAGTTGCTGTAACACACACAGATTAAAACTCAAGTGACCTTCTTCCCCTTGAGATAGGTGGAAATAGATCAGAACTTCACCTTCTTTCCCCCTTTTGGCATCATCAAAACAATTCAAGGAACAAAATAACAAAATAGAAAGACAATCAGTAGTGGAAACTACTAATTATATTAAAGTTATAGCTAAAATAGGCAGCTCAAACAGAATTCTAGAGATGCTGATGCTACCAAGTGTTCCTGCAAACAGTAGCAAAAGTAATAGTCCTACTTAAATAGTTATTACAGACTAGTAGGAAACCAAATTATAGAGAATAATGTTTTGTAATTTGAGAGAGGCGAAACTAGTGATCGAGTTTTATAAAATAAGAAAAGAGGCAATTTTAATCGGCTCCAGAGTCATTTCTAGTCTCAGCATCATCATCATCCTCCTCGAGGTCGTCTGAAGCATTATCTTCTTCCTCTACTTCCTCTTCTTCCTCATTCTCAAAAACCAGATCTTCATCCTCCTCAGCAGCATGGGAAGACTCTTCCTTCTCAGCAGAATCCTCATGACCTGGAATACTTGCTTGGTCAAGGCGAACCTCAACCCTTCTATAAGATTCTTGAAGAGTAGTACAGAGTTGAGTGACACTGTTGATCATGGATTGCATCATTGTGTTCTGGTCACTCTATTGTTTCACCAAGGCATAAGTTGCCTGAACTGATTCGATATTGGTCCCTGTACCTGCTGCATTCCCCTTAACATCATCCTTCATCTTCAAAATCTCACCTGCATAGCTCATGCCTTTCTGACCTATAATCTGATTTATTGGTGAGATGGGACATTGTTCCATAATCACCCACCATTGGAATCTTATAGTGATTGAACACCAAGGTTAGCTAGCCACCTTAAGGCAGGGCATGTTTTGCCTTCTCAACATAGCAAATCATATGTCTAAGAACCATAGCAAGGAGATTGACGAGAATGTGTTCCATGAGGTAGTAGATAAGAACACTATCCATCAATCATACACACTTTCGGCCTTGAGCTTTGGGGAACATAATTTTTGAGGCTATTGTGTGAAATATCCTCATAATTGGTTCCCTTAGATGGCCGATGGTGTACCCCTGCTTAGGGTCAGGTGGACCATTGAACAACCGATTTTGGAACTGTTCTGCTGTGACTCCTTTAACACTTGGCCAATTTTCACGAGAATACACATCAAGACCCTTAGTGGGAACCTTAAGATTTTCAGCCAATTTCTTCTTAGATAAGTTTATAGGAGCTTTCTTAACAAACGCAAAATAGGATCCATCGTCCTTAGTGTGAAGGTGAGCATAAAATTCTTCAACAAAAAGCATAAACACATCCAGTTCTTTAGCAAACAACACAACATTTTTGGAAAACTAGGGCATCCCTAATTTCATGCAAGAACTTCTGTTTTACCCAACTCTTAGCGATAAAGAATCCAACTAGAATCTGCCTATCTGAGAGATCATACAGAGGTTGGGGACTGATAGACTTACTTTTCTTGGGCTTTGGGCCCTAAAAAATGGTCAGTGCAGATTGCTTTCTCTTCTTATCCGCAGGGGACTGGTCTGGTTGTGGTCCTTTCATTACTTCTTTGCCTTTGGAAGCTTTAGCACCCTTCCTAGCTACCGTCTTGACTCGTACAACTTTTCTTGCAGTAATTTTATCCTCTAACCCAAAACCAACATCAGTTTCCCCCTCAATAGCAGCACCCTCTTTTTCCTTCTTCTTCTTCTCCACTGGTTTGGGAGTGGTCTTGGGTGTAGGGGTTTTGGATTTTGTGGTGGTTTTTGCTAGTTGTTTTATGGTGGTGGTTTTGGGTACTTCCTTCACAACTTCCTTCTGAACCACCTTAACCGATTTGGTTGGTGGTTTCCTTGATGCTACCTTTTTGGCCTTCATCTCCTTCCTCATTGTGCCAATTACATCTTCCTTTTCAACTTCTTCTTCAACCTCCTGTTCAACCGGTTCGGACTCAGTAACCAGTTCAGACTCCTTCTCTTCAACCATTTCCTCTTTCTTCGATTCCTCCGGTTTAGAGTGCTCCACCGGTTCTGGTGTAGTACTCTTTTGTTTGGGTGAGATAGGCTTTTTGGGAGTGGTGGTTTTTGTGGGTTTTGGAGTTGTGGTTTTGACAGTTTTGGAGACGGCTTTGGGAGTTGCAGTTTTTGTGGTGGTAGATTTTGTGGTGGATTTTGGAGTGGTGGTTTTGCTAGTTGCAGCCTTCTTTGAATTTTTCCTGATTAGAGGCTCTTCTTTCTCTTCCTAAACTTCTTCTTCCATAATTTTCTTCACAACCGACTCAATTACTTTCTCAAACTCCTTGATTTTGGTCTCGATTTTTGGAGATTCGGTTACTTCCTTCTCTACTAACCTAGAACTTCTTCTCTTAGAATGAGGAGACTGAATTGTGACTCTGATTTGAGCAAAAAGAACAAAGCAGAACACCTGAGCAATTTATGACTCAAGAATTCAGAGAGAGAAGAACACAAAAAAGCACATAGAATTTGCGAGCAAAAAATATAACCACAAGTGAGAAAAAGAAAAATGGAAAGTTTTTGATCAAATGAAGAAGAGAATATTTTGATCACATGCAAGATATTTATAACAAGGAAAGGTTGATAAGCAACAGATATTTTGCAAGAAATTTGAACAATTATCCGTTCTTACAAGTGGCAGTTGTCATAATTATAGCCGACTTTGCAATTAATTCCAAAAATTTGAAATCAGCTGAAATTAGAATAAAATATTCAGAAATTAACCGCCTCAAGAAACTGGTTCCCAAGTGGTCTCCCACTGGTCTGTGCAAACATATCCTTTTTCAAGACTTATGCTAATGTACCATGAGTACTTGATTGATCAGTTCAGCATCGCACAAGAACTAAGTGAGCCCTAAATAAAAGAAAAAGAAAGAGAGACCAAACAAAATAACAAAAAAGAAAAATATATACAAGAAAGACATCAATTTGACTAGCCAAAGGAGGAAAGTCAAGACCTAAGAGCTCATTGTCTAATTTTAATCATACCCAGAAAGGTACGAAGTTTCATGAACACTTCTCTACTCAAAGGTATTGTAAATATGTCAGCTAGTTGATCTTCTGACCTGCAAAATTCTAACTCAACATTACCTTTTTCAACATTGTCCCTCAGAAAATGATGTCTAATCTCAATATGCTTGGTTTTAGAGTGTTGGACAGGATTTTTTTTGAAATGTTAATAGCACTAGTGTTGTCACATGAGATGGGAACACTTCCGAAACAGACCCCAAAATCCTTTAGTTGCGACTTTATCCACAGGAGCTGAGCACAACACAAAGCAGCTGAAACGTACTCAGACTCAACTGTGGATAAAGCCACAGAATTTTATTTCTTAGATCCCCATGAGATGAGGCAAGAACCTAAGAAATGGGTCATTCTAGAAGTGTTCTTCCTATCCACAATAAAACTAGCAAAGTCAGCATCTGTGTATCCAATTAGGTTCATACTGCTTCCTTTTGGATACCACAGACATAGATTATTAGTACCATTCAGATACCTCAAAATCCTCTTGACAACCTTTAGGTGAGATTCCTTAGGGTTGCTTTGAAATCTAGCACAAAACCCAACTGAAAATCCTATATCTGGCCTACTTGCTGTCAAGTACAGTAATGAAGCAATCATACCTCTGTACAGCTTACCCTTAACATCTTTTCCCTTCTCATCAAGGCTCAATTTTGTAGAAGTTGGAATAAGTGTTTCATAGGATTTGCTGTCCTGCAGACCATATCTCTTCAGCAGCTCCTTGAGATATTTCTGRTGATGGATCATWATRCCATCATTGGTTTGCTTGATTTGAAGCCCTAGGAAGAACCCAAGTTCTCCCATCATACTCATCTCAAATTCACTTTTCATCAAATCTGCAAACTCATCACACAAATCAGGATTAGTAGCTCCGAACAAAATATCATCAACATATATCTGAACCACTAACAGATCAGTTCCCATGTCTTTTAAGAATAGTGTCTTGTCAACCGAACCTCTCTTATATCCATTTTCTTCAAGAAAGCAGGAAAGTCTCTTATACCATGCTCTAGGAGCTTGTTTGAGACCATAAAAAGCTTTATCAAGTTTGAACACATGGTTTGGCAAGTCACTATCCTCAAAGCCAAGGGGTTGCTCCACATAAACATCTTCTTTCAATTAGCCATTAAGAAAGGTTGTCTTAACATCCATTTGAAAGAGTTTGAAGTTCATGTGAGCTGCAAATGCAATTAAAATCCTAATTGCTTCAAGCCTCGCAATTGGAACAAAGGTTTCATCATAATCAATTCCTTCTTGTTGATTAAACCCTTGAACCACTAGCCTAGCTTTATTTCTTACTATAACACCTGAGTCATCCAATTTGTTTCTGAATACCCATTTGGTTCCAATAACAGACATGTGATCCTTCCTCGGTTCAAGATGCCAAACTTGATTTCTCTCAAACTGATTGAGTTCATCTTGCATAGCTYGAACCCAATCTGGATCTGTTAAAGCCATTTTATAGTCAGTTGGTTCAACATTTGAAAGAAAGGAGTAAAATACACAAAAGTTCTGTAAAGTAGAGTTCCTAGTCTGCACCCCTTTGTTAATATCACTAATAATAAGATCAGTGGGGTAAGAGGACTTATAATTAAAAGATTTGTTTGTATCAAGGTGTACATTTGTGCTTTCCAATGTTGAACCTGGTCTGGTGCTGGTTCCCCCTATGTCATTTTCATTTTGAATGGGTGAACCAGATCCTCTAGTGATCTCAGCTACATCATCTTCATGTGGATGTGCCTCTGAATCACTTTCTTCTTCCCTTACCTCTTGAGCTACTTGATTTTGTGCTGTCCCAGAGTCTTCCTCTCTAGGAGAGTTGTGTGGTGAGTCTAGTTCAGCATCTTTTCCTTCCTAAGCTCCTGTGAAGTTCAGTATACCTATCTCGAACTTATTAGCATTATCAACCTGCACATGCTTGCTAAACATGTTAGTCTCATCAAACAGAACATTGATACTTTCTTCAACACAAGGTTCTTTTATTGAACACTTTGTATGCCTTGCTGTGTGAAGAGTATCCAACGAAAACAGCCTCATCACTCCTTGGGTCAAACTTATCCAAACTAGATTTACCATTATTGTGTACAAAGCATTTGCACCCAAAAACTCGTACATGTGCAATGTTTGGTTTTCTTCCCTAAGAAGTTCATAAGGAGTTTTCTTCAGCAGTGGTCTTAAAATTACCCTGTTTAAAATATAGCATGAAGTACTCAAAGATTTAGCTCAGAAATTTCGAGGTAAACCACTCTCTAGAAGCATAGTTTTTGCCATTTCTTCTAGAGTGCAATTTTTCCTTTCAACTACTCCATTTTGCTGTGGAGTTTTGGGAGCTGAAAAGTTGTGAGTTACACCATGATCATTGCAGTAGGTTACAAAGCTAACATTATCAAATTCTGAACCATGATCAGAACGGATAGAGACCAGTTGATAATTAATCTTGTTTTGGACTTGTTTTACTAGGATTTCAAATTCCTCAAAAGTTTCATTTTTAAATTTTAGAAAAACTATCCAAGTATAACGAGAATAATCATCACCTAAAACAAACACATAACTATGACCATTTCTACCTTGCACACGCATTGGACCACACAAATCCATGTGTACAAGTTCGAATGGTTTAGTAGTGCTTACAACCTTCTTTGGCTGGAAAGATGACTTGACATGTTTACATTTTGCACATTCATGACAAATATGATCTGCAGCAAATTTGATGTTAGGTAAACCTATAACCAAATCTTGAGATCGCAATTTATTTAACAGAGAAAAACTTACATGTCCAAGCCTCTTATGCCACATCCAATGGTCATCTTCGATAACACTAAGACACGTAGCACTGGTCTTAGGAATCTGACTCAAAAATGTTATGTAAACATTGTTGTGTCTGAACCCCTTGCAGACCAATTCCTTTGTTTCAGTGTTCACTATGTGATAAAGATTGGTTTCAAATTTATTATGGTTTCCTTTGTCACACAGTTGAGAAATACTCAAGAGGTTGTGTTTCAAACCCTCAACAAAGTAAACATTATCAATTGCTTGAGAAATTGTCTTACCAACCTTACCTATACCTTTGATCAAACATTTGCTATTATCTCTGAAGGTGACACTTCCTCCTTCATAGACTACGAGTGAAAGAAATTAATTTTTATCACTGGACATGTGTCTTGAGCAACCACTGTCCAAATACCAATATGGCTTTCCTTTCACTCTAACTTGCACAAACAAATCAAGGTTTAGTCTTAGGAACCCAGATTTTATTGTGTTCCTTGTTCTTTGGAACTGGTTTGGCTCTGTCCTTTCTAACCCAGATTTGTTTCACACTTGTCCTTTTTATTTTTATCATGTTTTTCCTTTTTAGACCTATATTGTGTGTGACCTTTTGGACTCTTAACCTTTTGAACATGTGACTGATTTCTTTTATCATGTTTTTGCTTAGTCCAGCATGAATCAATCATATGTCCATTCTTACCACAATAGGTGCAAACCTGCATATCCTTTACAAACACATACTTACCTCGCTTGAATTCAGAAATCCAAGCACCATCTCTGCCTAACTTTTGTGGCTATTGGAAGCTAGAACCAATATACCCTAATCCAAACCTTTGAGAATTTCCAAATTGAGAGGTTAGGATATTTAGAGTACTTTGAGCGTCAAGCAACCTGTTCATCTGTCTTAGGTAATCACTCAGATCCTGTTCCTTGGTTTCAAGTTTCTTAAGTTGAGCTTCATTAAATTCTGCAGCAATGGCAAGATCCAATTTTGCCCTATGAAGCTCATCTTTAAGTTTTGATACCAGTTCCAGGTCTATTTCATTAGTGGTCTCAATGTTTTTGCCTTTTTGTAGTTTGTATATTGAAGATCATAGATTTTACCTTCATATTCTAAATGTAAAGATTCAATATCAACATCTTGTTTACCAGAGGCAACTTCAGTGTTGATATTTTTCTTTAAATTAAATATTTCAGATTGTAAATCAAAGATCTTACCCTCATATTCCAAACACAAATCTTCGACACTAACATTTGCACCACTAGTGCTAGTAAGAGAGTTTTTGATTCACATACTCTTTGAACAATTCTTCAACATCATCAATCATATAATTATGAGCTAAAATTAAATCAACATGTTCTAGAGTTAAACTCTTCTGTTTGAGCAACTCGAAATTTATTCCTTCCATTTCAGCATCCTTAAGTTTACTAAAACCTTTGTCATTGTTTCGTTAAAAAATTTCTCCAGTAAAATCTGACTATGGTTTTAGTAACTCAAGTTCCATATTCTTCTGATATAAACTTATTTCAAGCTCTGAAATTTTTTCTTTCAGTTATGTACAAATAAGTTCAAGTTCAGCAGAACGACATTCACTTAGGTCTAATTTCGTGTTGCTTCTTTTAATTTTTTCTTGTTAGCCTTATAAGCAGCATTACCTTTAACATTTTGTTCTATAGCAGAATCTATAAAACTTAATAACTCATCTCTATCAAAGTACCTCATTTGATCTTGCATTTCAGAAATAGTTACCTGTTCCTCATCTGAAGAGCTGCTTCCTGCCATGAGACACATGTGACGTTTCTTTCCAGAACTGGTCTATCTCTGGTCTACGTCTCCCAACATAGTTGTTACACAAACAAGAGCCTCGTCCTCCTCGCTTTCACCACATGAGTTCGAATCTCCCCAAGCAACAAGCATGGCTCTTTTAGTTATCTTCCTCTCCCGTTGTCCTCCCTTGGTCATTTTTCCATGCTGGACAATCTTTAATCATGTGTCCAGCTTCACCACACTTGATGCAACCAGTGTTGGTACTGGTCTTCTTCGAGTTGCCCTTATTCTTCCAAGACTTTCCCTTGTACCGAGATCTAAGACTCCTCTCGAATCATCTTGCCATGAGGCCTATTTCATCTAAATCTTCCTCATTCTCTTCTCCTTTTAAGGCTAATCCTTGACTTTTGGTAGTACTCTCTTCCTTTGAGTCAACTAACATCTCATGTGTCATTAAAGACCCAATGAGTTGTTCTACGGTCAAGGTGGATAGATCCTTGGCCTCCTGTATAGCAGTAACCTAGGGCAACCATTTACCTGTCAAACTCCTTAGAATTTTTTTGACCAAATCTTCACTAGTGAAGTTTTTGCCAAGAGATTTCAATTCATTTATAATAGACATTAAATGAGTAAACATATCTCTTATATTTTCATCTCGATTCATATCAAAAGTTTCATATTTGGACATAAGCATATCCACCTTAGATCTCCTGACTTCACTAGTTCCTTCATAGGCTAATTCTAGGGTTTCCCATATTTCTTTACCAGAAGAGCATGCTAAGATACGGCTTACCTCATTATCAGCAATACCTTGTTGAAGAAAAGACATGGTGTAGACACCTGAAAATGTGTCTCCCCAAATGAGTAATCCGTGATGAAACATACCGCGTCTCGCGTTTGTTTCGAATCAGAAAAGATGCTTTGAATTCACAAAAGTTGGAAATACGCAAGGTCGTACTCGGAAATATTGAGTAAAGGTCAAAGGCAAGGCAAAAATATTTTCTTACGGTTTTTTCAAAGGTTTTCAAAGGTTTTCAAAAGGTTTTCAAAGGCGATTCTCATGCTTTTTGATGTTCATCATGTCCGTCATATTTTTCTGAATCCGCCAGT
>SNQN01007890.1:10065-25159 GCA_008642245.1 Bassia scoparia | reverse complement strand
CAATGAGGCGAAAATCCATTGATCCAAGGAGAGAAGGAATGGGAGAGAAGGAAAAGTGTCTTGGAAACCTATCATGATTTGGACTTTTATAAAGTCCATTTGTTTCCATATATGAAAAACAACAGCTACGCTTTGCAGGACTTGTCTTTGGTGTGCAAGGCATTTGTTGTTGGTGCTAGGGTCGTATTAAGTGAGAAGGTTGCATTCTTTCAACATCTAGTGAAGGTAAAGGCTGAATACTATGTGGTATGCTTTGCTCCGGGTCTCGGAAGGTCTATTCAAATAGTCTGATACAAGTGTTGTTGCYAGTTATAGGATGCGTACATCCAACATAGGCAATACGTGAATTGGTGTTTAACARCACCCGGTGACGATGAGTTTAAAGGGCACTTGGAATGTGATGACGTCAGACAAATTGTGTCTCAATTTCCAAGCGCTCCTATGGTTGTTATACCCTAAGGTAACCACGAAATAATTATATATTGTMCATATAATTAGGCTTTCTCTAATTTCTCATGAAGTATGAATTCTCCAAAATGCTCTTCATGTTATTTAGTTTAAATTAAATTTCAGAAKTTTTATACTCTTGTCAAAAAACATTGTCTTGCAATGTTACAAGCGRTATTTCTAAGGTATTTAATCATTAATGAAATGTTGTGCTAGCAGTGAATTTCTTTGTTTCTTACATAATACAAATACAAAWTTCATTAATTGATGAATAGTGTTTAGTGAAGAGACATTTCAATATTAATGGTAATGTCACCACTAAATGACTGCTCAATAATGATGACTTTCGTGGGATAATGGGTCGATTTATCACTTTGCTCTCCAAGTAATTTCCCAATAAGAGGTAAATGTAGTTCTTGGAAACCGTGTTCATTTAATTGAGCAATATCCCATTCTAAGTCATGTTTCATTTCTATTGCAAACATAAGAAGACTACAAAATTATAATCATATGAATATAAAGTCATTCTTATCTCAAAAGCGTAAAATGAGTAAACTCGAGTTTCTAGCGTTGGAGAATATTAAATTCGGCAAAGACTAAAGTTTGATATCGTTTCCTGCAAATAAGGGGGCAATTTGTTGCGAATTAACAAATATTAATTGACTTTGTTTACTTAATCAGGAGAGTTTGACCAAGCAGAAAGTATACTAGAACGACGAATAAGCTAAGGCAGAAGTGAAAGATTAGCGCGATACACGTCATTTTTAATATAGCTTTATCTAACGACAAGCAGCATTTTAGCGTATAGAAGGAAATTTTGGTAAGGAAGGCCCATCTGGAGATAGCCCAAAAGCAAGCCCATGAAATCAGGTGACATGCAGGAACTTGAAGAAAATTACGAATCTTGAATATTGAAAAGAGCACGCAAGAGCTATAATCAGATCCAGTGGTACAGAAATGAAAAACAACAACACAACATTCCAATCTATCTATTTTTCGCATAGTTTCCTTTAGCCACACTTTGGCTCGGTAAGCCAAGTTAGTTAGTGTTAGGCGTAGCCTAGATAGTCTAGCGTAGCCAGATCATCTTATCATGGTTCAGTAAATTGTCTCGATTTCTCATCCCAATTGTGTGTACTCATGGAGGGTGATCATCCTTCCTTTAATACAATGTGTCTGTACTTATCCCTTTTGATAATGGATGTGTTTGTCTCTTTTCATTTATTGTTTGTTTTACGCTTCAGCTTTTTCCACAACAGTTGTTCTCCTTATATTCCATCTTCTAGATTAACTCTGATCGTATAAGGAGCCATTTATTCTGTAAGCGAAGATTATCAATATAATCAGAACAAGGGCAACCCCTACGAACTAACACAATATTGGGCGGTTGACTTGTTGGTGAAGTGCAAAATCACCTCAACAATTTGGAACAAGTTTTTTTCTTTCTTTTTTCGCGTGCCTGTGTTTTTTTTTTTTTGCCTTACGTCCATTTTACAACGGTGACTCGATTGAAATTTTTTACTTAGACATGAAATTCATGATTTAATGTTTGTCAAATGTGTTCTTGTCTTTTGCTGCATTTTTTTTAGTCAATTTATAATTTTACTTTTACTGAACAATCTTAGTAATTGTTGTTCTACTTTATCATTATTATATTTGCAAGTCGGTGTGCAAATAATCCAATATCATTCCAACCTTCTTCAATAGTCAGAATATCAATTAGAAGGTGAATGATGTTCCTCTATAATTTGGTGTGTGAACTTAAGTTTGAACATTGTGTTACTCTTTGAGTAGTATGGACAAGGTTGTTATGGAATATGTTATTATTTTTAATTTTATTTGCAAATTTAACTGAACAATTATTACTTTAATATTAGACAAGGTTCTTAATGAATGGTTATTTATATAATATATAAATAGTGTTAATTGCTACAACTCAAAATAGTTTGTAAAACAAAATTCTGTCAATTGTTAGCTATTACTAAGAATGTTGTAGTAAATTGTTGGTAAATTACAAAAGTGTTGGTTTTAGTACTATATAAATGGTGCCTAAAGATTAGATTGTTATTCTACGACCCAAAAAAAATTTGTTCGACAAAAACGTGATAAAAAGTGTTGCCCTAAAGTTAAATTGTAACAATGATTGTTACCTATAAATTTAACCGTTGCACTAATAAAGAAACTAGTTACCAAAGAAGAATAATAAAGTGGTAATGCTTCAAATTGTACAAATGTTGCCTTATGTGTATATGGATTGCTTTATAAAGTCTAAGACATTAGTGTTGCAATATAATTTTAAAATGTTGTAAAGAAAGATCGTTGCACATAATATTTCATGTGGCAATTTCTTTGAACTAGCTGTTGCAAAAGAACAAACATATAACGTTAACTATCGGTATTTAACAGTGGCCCTTACTGGCAAACAAACTTAAAAGCGTTGAAAAGAGCTATTGCAAAATTATTAGCAAATAACACACACTTTTTTGCCATATCCAAAACCCTTTACTATATAATTTCTTGTTTCAGTCGCGAGATCGATGTAGGCATAGTTGGAGGAGGATAAGGGCGACGCTATGCTGGAAGTTTCAAAGAAAAAACTTGCCCGCCAACGAAGTTCCTCCCTGAAGAGGCGCCCAGCAAGAAGACTTAAGGGAGGATGCAATGCTGAACAGTGATAGAAATTGGGCAAGACTTGATGGACCCTTAAAAACAAGGGTCGATTTGAGAAGAGGTTGAAAAAAATGGGACGACGAGTTCATGTCCAGACGGCAGCTTCTTAGGCGTGGCCGCTCCCTATGTACCTCCATCCATGAGAGTCATAAATCAAGTCTTCTCATAGCAAGGGTCCCTGACGCCTTCCCCGTCCGAAGAAGTCAGAAGACCTATTATGCCTTTTTTACGAAGAAGAACAACCAAGGGTTTCCAAGGAGAAAGGCTTCTAATCCTGGCGTCGGCGTCTGTTAGCAACAAGAACAGCCCTTCTGCAAAAACGCGATGATAGTATAATTTCTACCTTTTTTCCATGTAACTTATCATCACTTTTTACGTGTCATTTTCGTTTGTATCTTAAACCTTCTCGTTATCCTTATTCAGAATCAGCATTTTTGTACGCCTTACTTAACTTTCTACGTTTTATCTATCTATGAAAACAACACCTTGGCCCCTAAAATCATCTTTCATACTTAACTCTGCATCTTCTTTACAATTATGTATTGAGTAATGCCTAACTCACCAGCACACAGCGCCACATGGCACTTGCCCCTATGATATCATTATAAAAAAAGCTTACAAAATCATTTAAGAAAAAGACTTAGCACTATATGGAAGACTTAGCTATTTTGGGTGTGGGCATCCAGTGCCTTCAAAAATAATACTTGCGCAAGTTGTCAAAATTTCAAGGCATGGCAAGGGCGTTTTTGTCTGAATCTTTAAGGCGGTAGTTTCTAGTAGACTCTAACTTTCATAGAACTCGATCGCTTGTTGTCGGTTGGCGAGCCTTCACACGGCTGTTAAAGTATYAAGTGATTAGCGATTGACTTCAATAGATCATTGCTCGTTGTTTCTGGCAAGAGATCCAAGTCTATTCGCTTTTTTTCCTCATTGGCATGATGATAATAGTCATTGATCTTGGGCGACGGAATACCCACTTCTACTAGATGGATTGCCTCACTTCCGTAGACAAGGGAGAAGGGAGTGTCTCCACTCGACTCCTTCACCCTTGTCCTAGTTAACTAGAGGCACCTGGAAGCTCGTGAATCCACAATCCCTTCGCACCTTCAACCTTGGTTTTGATACCCTTTAATATCACTTTATTTGCAGCTTTTGCTTGTCCATTGCTCTGGGGGAAATTGACTGCAGTGAATCTTGTTCRACTTCYAAATTGTTTACAATACTTCTTTGTTGAGGTGCTTTCAAATTGTATTCCAATGTCATATATCAAGATCTGTGGAATGCCAAAACGAGTGATAATATTTTTTCCAGATGAACTGTTGTATCTGGCATTCTGTTACAATTGTGAGTGCCTTAACTTCCACCCATTTGGTGAAATAGCGTACAACAGCTATTAGGAACTTCCGTTATCAGGTGGTGGGAGGAAAACGATGAATTAAATCCATCCCCCACTTGTCAAAAGGCAAAACACGGAGAATGACAAACAGGTTCATTGCTAGGATATTTGAACTTTGATTTGAGCATGGATTTTGAATTAAACTAGAATTTTAACTTTATATTTTGAATTTTATTTTCTTTTCATTTTTTGCAGTTCAAATGTTACTTGTTTTTGTACATGTCGCACCATTTGATTTTCCATGGGTTAGGTAGATGTGGGTGATGAAAGAAATATAGGCTTAGTGAAAGTGTTTGTGGCTTGTGACAGGCTTGTCACGTACCTATCAAAAAATACCTATTAGAACTAACCTGCAGCTAGTGGTAACAGGATCGTATCCACGAGGAAACAACAACCACTGATTAATTGAATTTAAGCATCTAAACTAGCAAAAGGAGCGTTGAATTGTGATTAAGACTAATTAAAACTAATGACTACGATTAAAAGATGAGATTAACTATATGCTAAAAGAATCTAGAGCTATGGTTCACTATAGCAGTAATTGACAACGATTTGGCATCAACAATTCATAGCATGGCATAATCAAACAGGATTAAAGTTCTCTCGAATCAATTAAACCATAGAACTACTCCTAACCGTATCTTTCGACCTAGGAAAGTCTCGTTCTACCTATTGATGTAGATCTTGTATTAAGTTTCAATCGCTAGATCTAGAAACTCATGACTAATCTAATTACGCAATTAAGTCGTGCACTACCTAATTGAATAACATGAAGAACAATCAAATAGGAATTTAATTAAAAGCCAAGCCATGAATTGCATCAACCAATTAATAATCAATCATATTGCTATAGATCCCCAATCGCTCTAGAAATTAGACTACTCACTCATAATTACACTAAACATGATGATTATAATATGGGAGAACATAATTAAAGCAAGAATAATCAAAACAATAATAAAGCCCTAAAATAATTTGAAGTAATAATTAATAAGCTAAAACAATTCAAAGCAATAATCAATAGTATGAATAATTGAAAGCAATAAGGAATTGAATTAAAGAAAGAATTAATTACCAAAATAAGGGTTGCAATTGATGATTGAATGATTGATTTCTATTGAAAGACCAAAAACTAGGGTTCTTGACAAAATAACGTAATTGGGGAAAAATTCTCTCCTTTGAAGTAAACTAGAATAATAGAATAAAAGATGATAACAAATTATGATTTTTCCCTTAAATACTCCCTAAAAAACTAAGATAGAAAAGCTTGCTCCTAATTACAAATATGCCATTACTAAAAACCCAGCAAGGAAAGCCAGATAATCAATAAAAACGAGCCCCAACCGATCGGATTAATGAAAGCCGATCGGTTCGCGACAGGTTCGCGGCAGATTCGCAGGGCCATCTTGCGAAGGCCATAACTCGAGCTCTGTTGGTCCAAATAAGGCGTGCGACCTATCAAATCAAAGCTCTCGAAGTCTAGTTTCCAATGCAGTTGGAATCGCTCCAATCCGACGTACGAAACTTGACTTATGGTCAGAAGAGTGAGCATGTGTCAAAATCGATGCTCTGCAACGATCAATCTCCACGTAGCTCCACTCTAACTCCTTGCTACTTCTCCTAAAGCTCCGTAGTGCTCGAAAATGAGTCCAAAATCCATCCAAATCAATGAAAGAAACCTGAAACTCACTTAAACACTGAACAAACAAATTAGTAGCAAAGACGGCCTTAAAAAGGCCAAAAACCATTCAATATAGCAAGAGAATGAGGGGAAAAACCATATATCTATACACTACATCAAACTCCCCCAAGCCAAACTCTTGCTTGTCCTCAAGCAAGCTAACATAGACTCTCGATCTAAACACGTCTCACCCCATAAAAACAACATCTCAACCATGCTCGCGACCAATTCCTCAACCAAAGATTCCAAGTAGTTCAATGCCTATCCAAGAACATAAATCATCCAAAACACAACTAGCCATCAAGTATAGAGAGGTGAATAGGAATCAAGGAAGAACTACTCACTAGTGACACTCCTCTCTTTGTGTGGTGGGTTAAAAATGAACCCATTCGCTCACCACCCCACATGTGCATAAAATGTGCACATGAATCAACTTTTTGTGGCCTAAAATACTAAAGGCACCCTCCCATCTCACCAACACTCATGTGTTTGAAAGGGTTATCAATAGCACTCAACCTACAAGTCGACTCGAAATGCATACACAACTCAACAACCTTGGCAAGGTACTCAATCTACAAGACACAAATGGACAGATGTTTATCAAGTGAGGACTTTTAATAGCTTGTAATGGGGCTAAGGTTAGGGGTAGGATAAATTTTGGGATATGTGAGCTAAAAGTCTAACTCAAGGGAGCATACATCAATCAACACTAATAGCCAAGTGATAAGGCTAAGACAACTCCAAGCAAACTCCAACTCGAATAACCAAAACCATCCAACTCCAAGAACCGCAACGACATCGCATCATCATCTTTTTATTTTACAACAAGACACAAGTGCAAAGGCATTATTTGATAATAAACTATAAAATAAAACTTATTTTTGGATTTTTTGATTTTTTTTTTTTTAATACAACTAACTTTTGCCTTGCACTATACATAGAAACGATGACAACACTCAAGCTAAGGAACCAATATGAAACACTATACCACCCCAACTATCGACCAAACACGAGCCTCCAACAAAAACACCCACAAAACACGCAACACCCTCCAATATGCTCCCCCAAGCCAAACTTGGGTTACTCGAACAAAGCCAAAATAGGGTTGTAATGTAGGTAATCATGAAATGAAAGGATTCAGGCTCAAAATCAGGGATCAAGGGATAATAATGTTTCTAAACACTGAAGCACGGCTCCTAACAATGAAAGCCTCCTATCATGCTCAACATATGACCAAATAGCCAACTAGACAAGTACCAAGCCAAGACTAAGAGATAGTGACACACCAGGAACTAGCACACAAGAAAGAAATATGAATGATTATCAATTAAGCTCAAATCCTCTCAAGCTCAGTTCTTCCTCGTTCCAAAGATACATCAGGCTAGTCATATCAGTCAAATTCAGTCAAGGAATCAGAAAAACAACCACAAGTTCACCAAGGTCGAGTTCAAGCATCACAAGCATAACACATTTTTCACAATGGGGCACAGGGAGACATGTTTTTCAAGAGAATCTATTTTATTTTCTAAGCTACACTATGAAAGCAATACATTTTTTTTTTGTTGCAAGTAAACTCCCACTCCTAATGAGTGGTACTGTAGACACCTGAAAATGTGTCTCCCCAAATGAGTAATCCGTGATGAAACATACCGCGTCTCGCGTTTGTTTCGAATCAGAAAAGATGCTTTGAATTCACAAAAGTTGGAAATACGCAAGGTCGTACTCGGAAATATTGAGCAAAGGTCAAAGGCAAGGCAAAAATATTTTCTTTCGGTTTTCTCAAAGGTTTTCAAAGGTTTTCAAAGGCGATTCTCATGCTTTTTGATTTTCATCATGTCCGTCACATTTTTCTGAATCCGCCAGTATTTTTAAATTATTTTTCTGATTTTTCTATGATTTTCTATGAATTTTGCAATGTTTAAATACGCAGAATACGCAGAAAATACATGAATAATTAGAAAAATACTCCGGAAATACGTGGAACCTTCTAGAACATTCTAGAACTCCTTGCTTGGAGAGCAAGGGTGTCTAGGTGCGTCGAATCAAGGGAAATCACGAATAAAATCGGAGGAAATCAAAATATTTCGAGGTTTTTGGAAAATATATACGAAATCATTGAGCGTATATACGCAAATGATGAGCGTATATACGCTCATCAGGAGCGTATATACGCTCAACAGGAGCGTATATACGCTCAACAGGAGCGTATATACGCTCAACAGGAGCGTATATACGCTCAATATATACATACGAAATTTCCAAAAAATTATGGAAGGTGAGCAGCGTATATACGCTGTATATGAGCGTATATACGCAGGAAGCAGCGTATATACGCTCATATACAGCGTATATACGCAGGTTTTTTGTGCCTCGTTTTGCCTCGTGCCTATAAATATACCCTTGCCTTGCTCAGTCTGAGACACCTTCATTTCATACGCTCTCACACACGCACAATACACGACTTCATACACTACATACGCATACTCTCTCTCTCTTTTGAAAACACTTTAAACACATCACACATTCGTTTTAATTCAAAGCATCGATTCTCTTTCGAATCAACAAGCGATAACAAAGGTTGAATTCTGAGATTACTCACCAATAATCTCTCTCACTTTCTTTTAATTTGACTAACCATTGTTATGAGTTTTTAATGTAATTAAAACAATGTAGAAACTCACTTTTAAATTGTTTCATGTAAATATGTAGGGTTTTCACAATGTTTGCAAGGTTTTCATTGGTTTTTGGTTTTCATTTCATTATTATTATCCATTGTCAATACTAACAATTCTTTATTTTGTATAGCAATTCAAGGCGAAAGATCCATTGCGCTTGCGTTTTATCATGGACTAACAATTGTTTTCTTTGTTTTCATGTAGCGATTCAAGGCAAAGGATTCGTTTCATTGTGTTTTACAAACTAACTTTTGTTTTCTTTGCAGATTTAGGGTAAGATGAGTTTGCATATACTTTGAAGTTTATGCACTTCATATTATTGCATATTGTCATTGTTGTATAACTTTGTATATTTTGCTAAACAAAGACCGGAATTATGTGAATCACTTTAAATCAGATTAACTATGGACAACCTGTTTTAGGCACCGTTTTAACATGATTAATACAAAGTGGTCACAATTTCTAGGTTAGGTAGTCTCTTGTGCATAATAGAAACATACTCACTTAGTAATCTTTAGGGTTAGAACGCTTCTAAGGTGCTAAAAAATGTAAGTTGTGTGCATCCAATAAATCGTGTTTAATGGAATTACAATGAGACCGAGTAGAGGCCGCTACATGCGGGCGAATTGGGTTACAGATCTGATTCGTACCATGTCCCCGAACCCACGACTGGTTACTTGATTGGACGTGGGGCCATTGATTTGGCACCAACGTTTCGGGCGTCCGTGAATAACCTTTCTAGGCACGGTGGCGACTCCCCTTACTCGACAACACTACCCCAACGCACTCACGTGCGGGATCCGTGGCTCAAGCCCACGCACAAGCACCTCGATGTAGTACCAAGCCGCGCGCCCGCTATACGCTGAGGGCGCGGCCCACGTCCTACAATTTGGCGACTTCACTGGGGATAATCACCGTTAGGTGAAGTGGACAGACTTGAAAAGTCTCGTAATTCCATCATCACGTTTATTGGATTTTGCATTTTGCATGTGACCTTTCGAATAAGGTCGCGCCTTAGGCTCCTTGGTCTCACTATGGGCATGTTCTATGCTCGAGACTACCATAAGGGGGGATACTACCTTGGCTGCATGTGGTTAATTGATCGCATGGCTAAGGCAAGTCCTATCCCGCCCATGCCGTGTGTGCACGTGTTACTGATGCGTGTGCATAAGGGGTATCTTGGCCATACATCGCTAATTGCAAGTGGTGAAAACTGGACCAAGCTCTGCCCTTAGGCGTGGTACACTCTCTGACTTAACCTAGACCGACCATAGTTGACTTGTCATCACGTGTCTTGTATATATGTGCATGTATGGGTCCTAGCCATTGTACAGTTCTAGACCTTAACACAACACTTTCATATAGTCCATGGTCATCTTTTAGTTCACATCATGCATTTCATAGCCTATAGTGACTTTAGTTGACCTCTGCCTTAGTCTGTGACCATAGCTTTCGACCTTAGTCCACACAGACTTTGACCCTAGGTCTTGACCCTTGACCATTAGAGTCCACATAGACTCTGATCTTAGGTCTTGACCCTTGACTACTAGGGTAGGCACAGACTTTGACCTTAGACGTTGACTTTAGATTCACATTAGGATTGACCTTGCCTTCAGCCAACAAAGGCTCGACCTCTAGGCGTGACCCTAACCACTTAGGACATGTGCATACATTCTCACGTCATTTGGTGCCCTTTCAAAAAAAAAAAAAAAAAAAAAAAAAAAAAAAAAAAAAAAAAAAAAAAAAAAAAAAAAATTCAAAAAAAAAAAAAAAAAATTCAAAAAAACGAAAGGGCACCTTGCATTCATACATTCATTCTAGGAAAGATGACCATGGAATTAGGACATGCATTTGCATCTGCATTCAATAATGACCAAGGAAGTTCACTAAGGGTTTCTTTCTTTTTGAAACAGGGTGAAGCCGTCTCCATAGCCCTTGCTCGACCCAAAGAGTTTGAGCCCTCAGCCTAATCCAAACCTGGCCTTCCTCTAACCTTCATTGATCCTTCAGCCCAATCCAAACCTAACCTTCCTCTAACCTTCATTGATCCCTCAGCCCAATCCAAACCTAGCCTTCCTCCAACCTTCATCATTCATCAGCCCTAACACCACACCCTCAGCACAATCCAAAAACCTAACCTTCCTCCAACCTTCATTACCCATCAGCCTTAACACCACAAATGGCCTCCCAACAAGAAAAGCTCCAAAAGCTTGCCGAGCAAGTTCAACAGCTTGAAGCTAAGATCAAGGAGTTGACCTCGAGCACTTCCTTGGACAAGCTGTTTGAAAAGGCAATCAAAAAAGCCACCGACCCCACCTTCTACCAAGACCAACCTCCTCTTGACCCCAACCTTGCAACCAAACTGCCAAAGGATTTCTCAGCCGAAGACATACCCAAGTTCAAGCCGACTAATGACCCTCGATTCCATATAAAGGGATTTAAGACCACCATGGCACTTAAAGGGATTGACTCTGCCTTGTTTCCAATGGTCTTTCCCCTTTCCTTGGAACCGATATGTCAGAAGTGGTTCTTTTCACTTCCTGAGAAAGAAATAGCTACTTGGGAAGACATCGTCCACGCATTCATGGCAAGATACAAGGGTAACATTCAGACCCAAACATCCTTCCGAGAGCTTGAAATCCTTAACCAGGGAGAGAACGAGGGGCTCACCACCTATTTGACTAGATGGAGAGGAGGTGCTGCCACCCTAGTCTCCGCTCCTACCGAAGAAGAGATGGTCAAGACCTTCATTTCTGGCCTCCAGCCAGAATACAAAGATCATCTCAAGTATCGAGGCCTTACCACATTCGCAAAGGTCTACGACATTGGAGTGGACATAGAGAATGATCTTCTTCAATCGCATGAGTCAGCTAGAGTCTTAGCTTTAGGATCGAGTCGGAGAGTCCCTTTCCCTAGACTATGTATCTTTTCTTTTTCCATTTCGGGTCTATGTCATTAGGTTTAGGATCAAATTCTGCAATCAGCCTCCATGTAATAAATTCTTTGATTAATAAAAGTTTTTCTCATTTTCTTTAGCCTCCATATAGTTTGTGCTTCTAACTTTAATGGAATCAAATTAATGATCGACCTCACAATTCAATGGACATTGCCAAGAGAGGCCTTCTTTCATAGCTCCACAAAAACAACCTCTTCCCTCCATTCCCTTCATCAAATCAAAATCCCTTGCAACCCCTTGAGCCATAAACACTATCATTCAGCCTATCATTCTTTCATCACCCACATCGACCTAACCCTTTGGACCAAACGGTGCGTAGGAAAAGACATGTGCAAAAAGAAAAAAAAGAGAAGAATAAAATGGGCAAAAAGCAAAAAAGCAAAAAATCAAAGTTCAAATGCAAATCAATGCCAAAATCCAATGCAAATCCAAAATTCAAAGCCCAATTCAAACAAAAAGCAAAAGTCTAAAAAGCACACTGCGCACCGTGGGTCACTTCGTAATCATCAAGCCTTTTTCAACCCTCAAACCACAGCCTCACATTACAACCACAAAAGCCCTCTCACACGAGGCATTGTCCAAATCATTCACGAGAACTACGACGGTCTGATTCCGTAAGGATACGTAGGAAGCCTCTTCTCGAGGTCCGACCCAATAATTCAATAACATTCTGAGGTCCATTATATAGTTTGATTCCCTTAAAGTCAGAAGCACAAATTCCTAGTGTAGCACCCGACATAGACTCGAGCTTGAACCAACATCATCTAGCCAACCACATCAATTCCCCATTCACTTACCCTTAGTCACAAATTTTAGCCTTGTATTTTCTTGAACCTTTAGCCTATTCTTTCATGCACCTTAAGGGTCTCTCCTCAACTCATCTTTAGGCTATCACTCTGTAGCACTCATCAGGCATTCTCCTCAAAGCATCGCATTGCAGCATTTCCTCCATGTTCTCTCCTCATGCAGCATTCAGCTCAAGTTACTGATTTGGGCAAATCAAAATCACATCCCTCATTCCTCTCTCCTCATGCAGCATTCAGCTCAAGTTACTGATTTGGGCAAATCAAAATCACATCCCTCACCATTACCACCACAAAAAGCTAAGCCAAAACCCATGACTCCACAACATTCACTTGCCTTCCGTCAACCATTGCCCTAACCTCGAAAGCTCATCAAGCTGGGGGGCTCACCCATTAAACCAACCATCAACACCACAAATTAAGCCATTCCCAAACACCCAAACCCCATGGGTTGGGGGCTCACTTGCAATCACAAGCATCACCTTTGCTCGAATGGGGGCTTGAGACGGCTCCATCCCACAATCCAAAAGCATCTTACCATTAGTCAATTTCCTTGGTCATTTCATGCATTAGATCTAATAATAGACTTGCATTACACAACATTGAGCATACATACGTCATCATGCATCTGCATCCTGCACAAACACATTGCATTGCACATTGCACATTGCACATCGCACGAACACATCACATTACATTGCACATTGCACCACCTCAACACGAGGCTAGGGCCCATCTTGCATGCATTTGCCTGCACACGCCTATACGGCATTCATTGCTATACGCGATCGTTGCTACACGCAACATTCTTCCCGAAAAGCCAAGGTCAGCCGTAGGGAAGATTTCCTGAGGAACGAGGCGTTTCCGAAGGAATTCATATCATCACTCACATGCCTATACGGCATTCATCGCTATACGCGATTGTTGCTACACGCAACTTTCCCCGAAAAGCCAAGGTCAGCCGTAGGGGAACTTTCCGAAGGAACGAGGCGCTTCCGACGGAACTTGCATTACTCCGTCCCAAATCAAATACTTTGACTATCGTCTTACGAGGTTTTCGTCTCTTCAGACTCAGTCAAAGTGGGGGCTTCTTCACACAACAACTCCTTTGCACACTTCGGGTTTTGGAAATTTCTCCCGCACCAGAAATTCCATATATGCACACTTCGGGTTTTGGAAATTTCTCCCGCACCAGAAATTCCATATATGCACACTTCGGGTTTTGGAAATTTCTCCCGCACCAGAAATTCCACATATATGCACACTTCGGGTCTACGATTTCTCCCGCTACAGAAATCCAGCACAAGCATCTTTCGGGTCTACGATTTCTCCCGCTACAGAAATCCAGCACACACATCTTTCGGGTCTTATGGTTTCTTCCGCTACAGAAATCTCAAGCAAACACATTTTTCGGGTCTTGGAATCTTCTCCCGCTACAGAAGTTCCGTCAGCATCTTTCGGGTCTTGGAATCTTCTCCCGCTACAGAAGTTCCGTCAGCACATCTCCGGGTCTTGGAATCTTCTCCCGCTACAGAAGTTCCGTCAGCATCTCTCGGGTTTTGGAATCTTCTCCCGCTCAAGAAGTTCCGCGCATTCTTCGGGTTTTGGAATTTTCTCCCGCACCAGAAATTCCGCATACACACATCACAACTCTCCCGAAAGCCAAGGTCAGCCGTAGGGAGAAAACCACCCGAGGATCCAGGCGCTTCCGAGGGCACAACACCGCATGGGGCGCGGTAACAGGTAAAACTAACATTTGTTTTGCAGGTACCGGCGTACAGGGTAACTCAGGGTCGCAGAACGTCTTGAGTTGCTCTCCGTCCCGAATCGAATACTTTGACTTTCGTCTTACGAGACTATCGTCTCTTCAGACTCAGTCAAAGTGGGGGCTTCTGTAGACACCTGAAAATGTGTCTCCCCAAATGAGTAATCCGTGATGAAACATACCGCGTCTCGCGTTTTGTTTCGAATCAGAAAAGATGCTTTGAATTCACAAAAGTTGGAAATACGCAAGGTCGTACTCGGAAATATTGAGCAAAGGTCAAAGGCAAGGCAAAAATATTTTCTTTCGGTTTTCTCAAAGGTTTTCAAAGGTTTTCAAAGGCGATTCTCATGCTTTTGGATTTTCATCATGTCTGTCACATTTTTCTGAATCCGCCAGTATTTTTAAATTATTTTTCTGATTTTTCTATGATTTTCTATGAATTTTGCAATGTTTAAATACGCAGAATACGCAGAAAATACATGAATAATTAGAAAATACTCCGGAAATACGTGGAACCTTCTAGAACATTCTAGAACTCCTTGCTTGGAGAGCAAGGGTGTCTAGGTGCATCGAATCAAGGGAAATCACGAATAAAATCGGAGGAAATCAAAATATTTCGAGGTTTTGGAAAATATATACGAAATCATCGAGCGTATATACGCAGATATGGAGCGTATATACGCTGAACAGGAGCGTATATA